>JAYKAV010000106.1:0-203985 GCA_035582835.1 Phoebastria nigripes | reverse complement strand
TAGCGATAGGACGAGAGGAAATGGCCTCAAGTTGCGCCAGGGGAGGTTTAGATTGGACATTAGGAAAAATTTCTTTACTGAAAGAGTGGTTAAACATTGGAACAGGCTGCCCAGGGAAGTGATGGAGTCACCATCCCTGGAAGTATTTAAAAGACGTGTAGATGAGGCACTTAGGGACATGGTTTAGTGGGGCATGGTGGTGTTGGGTTGATGGTTGGACTTGATGATCTTAGAGGTCTTTTCCAACCTTAATGATTCTAACTAACATTTTTCCAAGTATTTCATAATTTCCTTGTAGAATAAAGTACGGAAAGCTGAAGTGAAGCCTCAGAATCCAGAACTGCTGAAGAACTGAGGACCCAATGTGAAAAAAATTGTCTCCTTAATATTAGCAGAGTTGAGCATGACCAAGCATGAATTTTAGTAAGATTAGTATTTATGTAGATTAGGGGACTTTAAATATGGGGCCAAAATCCACTGAACAGACTGGAGGAGCTTCCCTGGAAAAGGTTTCACCATGTTTCAGGCCCATTAGTCTTTTGCTTCTTTTCCGTTCACCTGTTCATTGCTCCCAGCTGTGGCAATCAGCAGAAACAGTTCTTTTTAAAGATGATAGGCTGTATTTTGCGAGGATGTACCTATGTGTAGGTTACTAGTGATTTCAAGGAGGTAGCTCCCTGGGGCTGCTCAGAGTAGGGTTGGATCTGGGGTTTCTGGCCCTCTGGTGTGCCCAGGTGCCGCTTTCCCAAATGCCTCAGCAGATGTGGGACTGGGACCAGGCTCCACTTCGGAGGGGACTGACACTGGAAGTAGGGCTGCCCAACACACCCTGAAAAAGGAGCAGGAGGGCCAAAGGCATCGAACTTTGGGACCAGGCAAGGTGCCGCAAGTCAGGAGGACACTTCTGCACAGCCTTGGCTCTGCTGTATTTGTAGTCAAGGAAGTTTATAAACACCTTATTCATGGTTAAGTAAGTGCGTTGTCTTGTTAGTGACTGCTTCATGGAAGAGGGGCCAGTTGTATCCCAAAGTAAAATACCTTTATGAGGAGCTCTGCAAATTAAATTACTACTTCACTTTAGACTTTTTTCCAGTGGTTGTGAATTCCTTGGAGGTGCTTTGCTTTATTAACAAGAGGAGTGTGTGCTCTGCCAGAAGCTGAGAAGAAATAGGTTACCGATTTCCGGAGGATAGGATTACAAAAGCCTTTGCAGCCGCTAAGGTATAGTTTAAACCTTTTCTGCCTGGGCTTTGCAGGTGCTATGCTTGCCAGGTTGGCTCCTGGCCTAAGAATGTCAAACATCAGCTCTCACACACTAATTTTTTGCCTTGTGGTTTCCTGGTATGTCCATAGAGGGAACACACCACTCTGTTGTGCTCTGATATTGGTCCCAGTAAAGGTCCAAATATGCAAATTCAGGTCTACTGTAAGCTTTTTGCAAAAACTCTTACAAACTCACTGAACTGAATTGTCAAGTGCTATGAACATGAATTATTTCACTGAAATGATTTCCAATGACTTCAGGATTTATGCCAGACATGGATAAAGCCAGCAACGTAGTGAAGTAAATTCAGAGAAATGGAGTTCAGTTGTTTTTAATTTGGGCAACAGAGCCCTTCTCTTCTATCAAACAAAAGACAATCCACTCTTTAGTTGTTTCTGGACATGCCCAGAGGCACTAATATTTTTGCAGCTTGATTTTTAGCTTCTTTTCACCTCATATTCCCTCTATTTTGAAGAACAATGTACCCTTAGCCTTGACTTTTAAACTTGCAACGCTCTTCTCTGGCCTCTCACTAGAATTATTTTTATTTGATTATATTTGGCAGTGTCATAGTTTACAAACTTCATTTTGGTAGACTACAATCTCAGCCCTAGCGTGACAGTGTGTGCTCCATGGCCCTGTGCAGAGTCTATGGAGGGAATGCAAGGATAGCTGGTCCCAATTCATAGCAATCCTGAGATTGCAACCGAGATACCAGCTACTCACAAAAGAGAGGACCCTGCCAAGGAGGTTTTATCGCTGATTGTTCTCAGTGCCTTCCCTTGGTCAGGATTGAAGAGCTGGCTGTGGGGGAAGGCCCTAGAGCAGGTAGGATGGGGAAGAGGGAAAAACTCTACCATGACCCCCTTCAGGAATAGCTGGGCAGTCCTCATCTCTTCTCAGATTACTGTTTTAGAGACTGAATTTTGCTGTATCTGTAGGTCAACACTGGGGTAAGAATGAATGTCTTTATCTTTTTTTCAGTGTGTTATGAGAAAAGCCAGCTTTCTCTCCTTTCTGTGATTGTTTTTAGGATGGTGAAGAAGCCTTTGCCATAAGAAAGAAGATTTTCCAATGAAATACAAGGTCAGGTCATATACATGGCTCCTTCTCAGCTGGCTGTCGGTCTATGCAGCAAGGTGCCAGGCAGTGTTGTCTAGTGTCTTGCTAGTAAAAAAGGCAATCAGACTAGTTTCTGAGTGCTCCCCTTTCGAGAAGCTGCTTTAAACCCCTTCAGTTAACCAGGTTTTCTTGTAGAGATGTGAAAACCTCTGCAGAAAAGCCTTAAGATCCAGGATATAATGGTATCTTTTAGTGTGGTTTGTTGCAGACCAAATAAAATCACTGGAGGAAGCCCAGCTCTGTTTCTGATAGCACTCCCTTAAAGACCATTGATTTTACACTTGAATATAATGAACATAACATTCTCAAAAATTTTGGCATTGATGTGAATGTTCTCCCATTGAAGTAAATCATAAAATTATCTTCATTTCAATGAAAACAAATCTAAAATGCCATGTCAGAAAAGCCTTCCAGGCAAATTTTAACTCTACAGAAGTTATTTTACCTTGTCAGATTAGCTGAGAGACTTTTTTATCTGACTTTAGTTAGACTCCTGTTCAGTACGAATGTCCCAAGAGTCAGTGGAGAGTGAACATTTCCAGAGGGCAAATCATTGTACCCATCAGTGACGCCCTTTTTAAAATAGGATTAACTACACTGTGAAGATCTGGGTCACCGTGGACTGACTGGGGTGATTACACCATTGACTAGATGGCTACGGTTGCCTGTAGTTCACTCCAAATGTTTATTCTTTACCGTATATGCTTAGGTGCTTATAAAAAGGGTTCAACTTAATCAGTCTTTCCCTGTCAAAATGTGTGTATATGTACTTGCAGTTCATACTAGCGGTGAATTTAATTTAAAAGAACACAGATTATCCGTTCTTTAAAAACCTTCACCTTGATCACCTTGATTGTGGCCAATTTTCTAGGCAATGAATGCAAATAATACTGTTATTTCTGTTTACCTTTCCCTTACACATTGCCTTCATTACTCAGATATTTTTCTCCTCGTTTTTTTTTGTTTGCTTTCTCATCTATACTCCCAGAAGTCTGTAAGCTCTTGCAAGGCAGTGCTGGTTTAAAGCTTAGTGAAATCACATCTCAGACATGTTTGTCTCAAAGACCCGTACTGCAGTGTTGTGACTCTCCCTGGTGCTAGTGGGAGTCATGCACCTCAAGACTTGCATGCCGTTTTGAAAATATTGGAGCAGATTTGGTCTTTTAAGGCATATTGTACTTCCTTCGTTTCTTGGATGATTTCCATTTCTGAACAATGTGCTAATTTCTGTGCGTTTAAACCACTTGCTGTGGAGAGCAGCAGAAAGAAGCAATTTCCTGTATTCTGTCATTTCCATTCTAGTCAGGGCTAGAAGTGGGTGAATCTTGCTCAGCAAAAAATGCAAATTGAAAATCAGCAAAACACTTTACAAATTTGTGTTGATTCTGCAAATAATTCAGGGAAGAGAAAAAAAAGTTTTGTCTCAATATACCTCAAATTTTCTTGAACAATATATCCTTTCTTATCAGGCCTTATTAACTTTAAGTTACCTGTAGACCTGAGTAATTTTCTCTGGTCAGGGACATGTTGTTTTTCAGTCTTCTTGCTTTTTTATTCATCTGCTCTGCATGGGAGACCCATTATGACTTTGGTGAAAGCTAAGGCTATATCTGCATGATACAGCATTGTGGTGTATAAAGATAGCAAGCCTGTTCTGCACAGGGTACCCTGGGTGCTGGAGAAGTCATATAGCTGTGGTGAGTGATGCCAGTGTATCCTGTTTTTCAACCGGGTTGGCAGAAAAGCTGTGTTGGTGGTATATGTTGTACTGCAAGACAAATTTGCTGTCTTCTGGCTAAAATGCAGCTCCCTGCCTCAGTACTCCCTTGTAAAATGGCCAACATGACTCAGAAAGGCTCAAGCTTTGTCCTGGAACGACTTTGACAAACAGGAAGCCAACCCTCAAAGACACACACTGATGTGCCCACACCCATTGCTAATTTGGGCACAGTAAATATCGTCCTGACACATCTATTGGCTTTCTCTGCCACTCTTTCTGAAGGACAAGAGGACTGCAGCGCAGGTTTAATGGACAGTGTTTCTAACAGGCAAATCAAATGCTTCAAGCCTGCAGAAAAACATCCCCTTCTCAGTACTGAAATTTCTATATAATCCTGACTGAAAAAAAAACTATATGAAGGTATCGTTCTGGAAATATCTCTAGAGGTAGGCTCCAAGGGGAAGATTCTTTAACGTTATTTTTATTCTTATAATCAGATACCTGAGGAAGGAGGAAAATCTCTCTGTGGGAGTATAAAGTGCTTACCAGCTAATGAAATGGAATCAATATCAGGAATGTTAAGTGACTACATTATGTTCTCCATTAATTCGCTTTGCACTCATTTATCTTGAAGCCTCTTAAAAGAGCTAGTGATTGAAAAGACATATCTCTTGAAAGCCTAAGGATTTATTCTTGAAAAGCATCTATTGTTAACAGTCCCATGTGACAACCATCTAATTGTATTGCTGGTAGCACTGAGGTCTCATTTATCTTTTTTTAGTAATTCCAAGGTTTAGGTACATTAGCTTCTATTTGTACTAGTCAGTCTCTTTGGGGCTGGAATAATATTCACTCTCTAAAAAGCTCTTTCAGGGAGAAAAGGGCCATGGGGAAAATGAGAGAGCTCTGTATTCTGGGGAGACATTTATCTCAGTCCTAAGGCTGGCACAAAGCTTACAAATCTCCTAAACCCTCCCTTTAAGCCTTCCCAACAGGGCCCTGACTCTGAACGCTTCCAGGTGTGGGTTCCCTGTGCAGGGCTGTGTTTCGCTGCATAGGGCATTTCTAGAAGATGTGCCTACAAGAAAAGTCAGAAGCATTAATGTGCAGAAGTAGCACCTTCCCTGTTTGTTTGCTTGGTTTTTTTAATCTCACCCCCAAAATTTTCTGGAAGTCAGGTGTGATATCTCTAAACATGAGACAGCCAAAATCACTATGAAGAAGCTGGCTTAAAGTGAGCTGCGATGGTGACCATGGCAAGCCTGATGCTCAAGAGAAATGTGTAGTAAAGATAAGAAAGGCACAAAATTTACCAGGTAGAAGGCAGCATCTTAAACAGAAAGCATTGTTATCTTTTATTTCCAGCACCTGAGCAGCCCCCACCCTGGCCACATACTGGGCCCAGCCCTCAGCTGGTAGCCAAGGGATGGGCTTTTTCTTCCACTTTGCTAAGCGAGCACTGAGCTCAGGGTGAGCGATAGACTCTAGAGTGCCTTCCTAGTAAAGATGTACTCCGGTGCACTGCAGGCTTCGGAGAGCAAGGCTTTGTCCAGACTTTGTGCTAGGCATTTCTGGAGTGTTTCTGGTGGCTTGTCTCCTGATTTTTTTTATTCTGTTTCTCTGCAGAACTTTGTACTAGACCGTACAGGATCCAGAAAAGGTTAAGCACAGCATTTTTTCCCCTCTTGGGATGGGGAGACAGGCCAGCAGCCTGCATGCAGTATTCCTTAACATTCATTGAAACCTTTCAGCTTCAACAGCTCCACATGTGCCTCTGCTGAACCAGAAGTGCCAAACTAATTTTTTACAGGTGGATAAATGAGGTGCCTGAGTGTTTGCACATGTGCCCAATTTATTGCAACCTGCACTGTAACTTCTTAGCTTGAGCCATAGGTCCTTGTCCCATGCAAGAAAGTGAGGTAGAATAAATGAGTGCAAAGCACTGGTGCTCCTGAGATAGATCTATTCTAGCTAGCTGGAGATCAAGCAGTGCTGAAGCAGACTTTATGCTGCAGGGCAGTACAAGCCTGTCCAAGACCCTGAATATGTAGGCACTGAGTGATTATTTCAAAGATTTTACTACATGAAAGGTTACAGCTCCTGGGAAGAGCCAGGCTTTCCATCTGCAATCTTAAAGTCCCAGTGTAACGTCATACCTACCATGATTTTTATTCCCTAGAATGAAGGGTGTGACAAAACTAAGGGATATTTTCCCATGTCAGTGGTGTTTTGGAGTGGTTTACATACATTAGTGGTGACTCCCATTAACCAAGTTACACAGGCTGATTTTCATCAAGGCTTAATGACAAATGCCATGAGCTAATCACTATCTTGTTTCTGTTAATTGTTAACAATTTCCACTATTACCCGCATGTGCACACCACCCAGACTCACTAAGGTGTGTGCATCCTCCTTGCTCACCCAAGGCTAGCTTCCCCCACCCACATCACCCTTTCACTTCTCTTCATCTCACGTGGCCATTTTCCTCCCACTCTCCGGCTCCTGTGCTTTGGTGCTAGGCCCTCCTGTGGACACTTGCCGCGGATGCACGCAACAGTGGCGAATAGTGGCTTGCTGCGCTGGGAGGTCTTGCCTGTGTGTTTGTGCTGGGGTAATTAACACCAAGCAGTTCCACGGTGTTTAGTCTAGTAAAAACAGAGAACAAAAAGGAGGTCCTTCCCAGAGCACGGGTTTGACAGACAGGGAGATGTGGAAGTGCATGCAAGGGGATTTGAAGAGACTGTGGTCAACATGGGTCTTCAGCCAGCATGGCATCAGCTGGATGTGTGAAGCTGGCATCACTTTTAAAATAATTTAGGCCTGAGGTGCTTATATTAGCCTTCCTTCCTCCCTGAACAGTGTCAAGGGAAAGGAGACTTTTATTTGGCTTTTTAAAAAGGGGCAGATACTGGATGGGAAGGGTTTTGGTGTGTGGGTTTTTTTCCCTGTAGAAAATTCAAAGAGGATTTTCTGTTTTGGAAAATCGGAAGTTGACTCTCCTGACTGAAGAATGACAAAGGGAAAACAAGGTGAAGATATGTAACTCCGGGTTGCTAAGAAACTTTCTGGCATGCTGATTCTGTAAGCGTCCCATTAGAAACTAGCTCTGAAACAAGTTGTGGATCTTTTTATGTTCTTGACGTACAGGGCAATTTAAACATTGAATGATTATCTATTCTGCTATCCATGATGTCAGTATGAATTAGTGTGCTATTTTTTGTAGTAGGTAAAAGTACTGAATCTGTCTTTTTCTTTTCTTTTTTTTTTTTCTTTTTTCTTTTAATGTGGATTTCTTAGATGTTGCTCCAGTTCTTGTAAGTTCCAGAAGTTGGTGTGTTATTCTTCACTGAAATGAGCAATGTTAAGGCATAACCTGCCTCATAAYGGGGTGTTGTCTAATCTCAGCTCCACTTCAATGAGAGTGAAACACATGTTGAAGTATTTTGCTGAATTGCGGTATTTATGATTTAGACATGCAACATCCATTCTGATGTTTTACAATAGTAAGAGTCTAAGAATATCTGGTCAGCCTGAATAATTCTTAGCAATTACCACCTGCTGCATTTATCTGTGGAATCAGTTCATGTCATTCATTAAGTATCTTCTAATGTCATGCACAAAGTTTGCTGCATTTTAGCTTTTGTCCCAAGAATTTGGGCTGTATTTTGGCCTCTGACTCCTGCAGAGTCATTGTCAGCTGATGGGAACGAGAGTAGGAAACGGCCAAAAAGATAAATTGTCTTTGTCATAACATAGCACAGCGTAATGTCTTGGCAAAAGATAACACCATTTGTTCTAACAGCTCATTGGCAGTAGCAATTTACCTTCCACCCTGGAGTATCTGATTTTGACCTCTTACACCTCTTTTATACCAGTGTAGTTTTAAGAGCCTTAGCAGACTTTTGATTTAGGCACAAATGCAACAATGTGATTAAACACACATTGATTTCAATCAGGATGAAGCCTGTACTTAAAGCTAATTATGTACTTAAATATGCTGCTGAAGATGACTTTTCCACTGATTTATGCAAGGGGAAAATTGAGCCCAAAAATACATATGAAATAAGACAGGTATCTATTTTTTCTGAGATACCATTTCCTATCTCCTCCTCTTTTCCCCATTTCTCTGTACTAAAAGACTATCTTTTTTTGCATTTCCAAAGACTTGATGATGGCATTTTCTGCAGCTATGCTGATGTCCCCAGATTTATGCCAATAAATCTAATCCATATGCTTTCCATCTTTCCTTAGCAGTCTCAGTAGACCTACAGTAGCTGTTAAAGCAGTTTTGCTGCTAAAACTTCTATTTAGCTTTTCTTTTTTTGTTGTATCTTTTGGAAAGATTGATGTCTGCAGAGACCTTTAAGCTTTTAATCTTTGGGTTTCTTCAGCCTCATAATTAGTGATGATGGGGCACTTACTGCTGTCACAGAGCCTCTGCAGGATATAGCTCCCTAAGCTCAGTGAACTCTCTGCTCACCCCTTTGCGAGTGCAGCCACCTCCTCTGCTCCAAAGACGTGGAGTAATGAGGGGAGGCCAAAGCCTTTGGGCTTTCACAGCACACTCCAGTATTGGAGCACTTTACCTGTTTTCCAGTGCTCTGATGTTTTCCAAAGCACAGGGCCTGACCCAGTGTGGGCAGACTGGGAGATCTGCTTAGCCGTGGCTAACCGGTGTAAAATTAGATGGTACTTCCAGCCTGTTCCTGCCTAACACTCTGTTTCTAGGCTCACTGTCCTGCAGTCACCGTTGTTGTTAGTGGGAAGAGGCCCTCTTGCTGGCAGTTGCAGGAGAGCACCTGAACAAAGCCGAGGGAACAATTTTTCTGTTTATTTCCGAGTGTGATGCTTTGCTGAGGATTTATCTGACTTTGTGGCTACTCCAGGCTAGTAAATAATGCCTTATTGTAAGATATGGGAAGTCTTTCCCCATGCCAGGTGAGCTTACAGTCACTCACAATCTACAATTGTGGAGAAAACCAAGATAACCTTTGCCCAGAAGTCACTGGACTGCGGTGATCAGGACAATTCATCCAACCCTTATCTTGAAGTTTATTAAAAACACACTGCCTTTCCTGTTGACCGGTGATAGTCAATGGCAAATATTAACCCAAAAGGTATAAATCCATAACAGGCCCTCTGGCACATTGCTTGATACGTCATGCTGAGTGCGGTTGTAATTCTACCCCAAGCCTTGGTGCTTTGCTGCCATGCCCTTGAGCTACTCGTTAATATCTGTGCAAAGAGTGCCTAAAATAGGAGCACACCAGAATATGCGTTGATAGCCAAATGATGTGCACAAGTAGTACACACTTCACTGGGCTCAGAGTGAGTGTAGGCAGCTCAGTCTGCTTTGTCTGGTCACACTTTTTGTCTTCCCAAGGCTGACGTGTCCCTGCAAGTGGGGCAGGGAGGCACATCGCACCCCAGGCAGCCTGTGCAACGTGCACAGGAGGGAAGCTGCAACCCTTTTAGTACATTTACACTTGGGGACAGAAGCGTGCTTACTTCCTGCACAGGTATACCAGACAGCAGAAAGGGGATCCCTTCTAAGTCATTTGCAAAAAGAAGGCATAACCTGGTTTTGAGGGTGGAGATACCAAAGTACATGACAAGAGGCTCTGAGGTTGGAGCACGATGGGCTGGGAAGGTGCTCCCCAGCCTGTTCTCTGGAGCACTAACCCATAGCTGTGCAGCTCCTGATGAACCAGTGCTTCCAGGAGGATGAGGCAGGATGCAGCCTATGGCAAAGGTTGCTAGTAAAAGAGCTCTAAAAAGAAAATGTGCAGAGCCCTTGAGAACAGCTGAGAGCAATTTTTAAAGAGGTCAAACATGAATCTTAATGTTTTGCCTTAGAAACCTTGGGCTCTCACGAGCTGCTTTCATTCTGCATCTGTATAGAAACAACCCAGCATGTTGGGGCCCCAGTTTGGGTCAGGCTGCCTCAATATCATGAGTGAAGAATAACCAGAAGATCCTGTCTCTTTAAAGTAGAAAAGCCAGAAAATATTCTTGCTGAGCATTCTTGTTATCACAGAGGTTTACAATTTATGTGGTATTTGTCTTTTAACCCTGAAAGAATGGGTGACAGCAAATTGTGTTCAGATGTGCAGATAAGCTCTGATATACTGAAAGAACCCAATACTCAGGAAAAGCTCTCTGTGGCTTCCAATATATAATCTTGCGTAACAAAAAAAATCAGGCTTGTGCCCAAAATATGTATTTGGGGATTTATAGGAGGGAGATAATACTCTAGTTTGAAAGGGAAACAGGGAAGTTTTGAGGGGCAGTGTTTTCTTCAGTGTCCAAACCAAGAGCCACAACAAGAGGACAACTCCCAGACCTGGCCCCATCTATTTAGCGAGAATTCACCTACTTAGGACCCAAGCACTAATTGATGCTGATTGAAACAATCTACTTATGCAGTGGTGAACACACACATACAACCCTACCCTTTGGGACTAGACACTCGGCTCTGTGGCCAGGAAAGAAGCACATGGAGATCTGTACTCCTCCGCTCCAGAGCCACAGGGCGAGCACAGACATACAGGGAGTTGTCTCCTTTATTTTCAACTTTGTGGCAGTGTGCTTAGCAGCTCTTAAAACCTAGGCAAAGAGCTCAGCCTTTGGCTGTTGCAGAGAAGAAATGAAGGGAACCAATAGCACAGCTATTTTTCGGTCCTCTTTTCTTTTTAAGCTATGCATGATTCATGGGTTATATTAGCATGCCTCCAACAGAAGGACATGGATCATTAATGCACTTGTCCAGCGGAGACGTGAGTGACAGCTTTCTGCTTTGATTACAAATCACATTGTGTTGCATACTGCCAACCTTGTCTGTGGCTCTCGTCTGTGCAGCACTCCCCCTTTACAACAAGTAAATTCTCCAGGCTCCAATATGTCATGCGAGATACACCTCCTTTACAAGGAATCTCTACTGCTTCAGGAAAATGTGCACTGATGAAAGCAGTCAGCATTGGGCCAGCATACAGAAAGAGTTACGCAGAGTAGCTTAACTTGTCGAAATGCTAGAGCAGGTCACACTAATGGAATTGCTAGTGCTGACCCTCTGTCTTTGGGCATGGAACACAGTATCTATGTCAGCATTGCAGTACTGCCAGCTACCCTGGGTGGAGAGGATGCCCTTCTCCTGGCTCACYTTTTGTTCAGTTCAGATGAAAGCATGCTGTGTGTCAAACTTGAAGAGCATCACAGATTTTAAATCATTTTTTTCACCCACTGTGTGTTCTTTTTGCAAAACAGTAGCTGCACAAGACGTGAAGAACTGTTGCCCAAGGTGCCTGTTTTGACATTAAAAAGTTATAGTTTAATAAATGAGTAAACAGGCCTGGGACAGGCAGACTGAAAATGCCAAAAAGTACCAGATGATAGATCATTGGTGGAGCACAGTGTGATCAAAGGTAAATTTACTTGAGATGGAGTATGCACATAGGAAAATCAGATGTTTCTACTGTTCTGAGTGGCTGTACATTTGCACAGTATCACCAAAGTCTGGGGTTGTACATGCATGAATGCTCAAGATCAGACCTCTTTGCTAAATGTGCTCTCTTTCTCAGCTAAGGTCCAGCTTATTCAGTGAGTTAATACCCTGCCTAGCACAGCCTACTTGTCTTCCAGGCATGTTCCCCTGAGAGTGAATAAAGAGGTGTCTTTCCCCCAGCGGATGGGGGAACCTCCCTGTGTGCCCCTGTGCTCTGTGGCTGGGGTTGCATGGGAGTGGGAATTGCAGTCCAGCCCTTTACAGGGCTTCTGCCACAGTGAAATGCAAGTGTTGTGCCCTGGGGTCACACCACAGCTGCATCTAAAACTTGCCCTTGAGCAAAGATGAGATCACTCTTGTTAAGAATAAAATATTTTAATATAAACTTCCACCTTCATCTTTACTGCTCTTACAGGGAGGATCTAGCTCTTTAAGTGTGACTTTTTTCCCCCCAGTTAGCGATTTCAGGAAATCAAAATACGTGTTGGGAGAAGTGAAAGCTTACAGATTTGTGGCCATCTGGGACTCATCTCCTGCCCAGTCTCCAGAGAGATTGCACTTTTCAGGGTGCTGCGTACAGGCAGCTGCAATGTACTTGGGTAGCATTTCTTGGGAACTAGCTTCCAAATATCTCACTTGACTCCTACACGTAAGTAAAAACAGCTGCAGAAAACCTAAGATTGGCTTGGTCTATTTTTGTCCCAGAAGGTGTCACTGAAGAGCCAGGAAAGGTGCAGGTTTAGTAATAGTCTTAACTGGGGTCTTTAACTGCAGCCTGGTGAAGTGGAGCCTGGAGAAGGTTAAAAGCAATTTGGAGCCAGAGATCCCTGCGGCTACCTGGGGACTGAAGATCTGAAGATTCATCAGGGAATGAATACCCTGAAATTTGCAATGCTGTGTTATTCCTCAGCTAAGTCATCTTACGGTCTGTAACAAAACTAAGTGATTCTTGGGAGGTGAAGAGGTTCATGAGTTTGGAAGCACTTTTTTATAACTTACGTTTAAAGGAATACGTTTACCTTCTTGCTCTTCACTTCATACCTGTTGTGTCAACATTACATTATAAAGCGCAACCATCATGCTTTTTTGCAAAGTCTTTTCTGCAACATCTTTAGGCCTATTCTTAAGGAGGGGAGGAAGAGCTGGGACTTTCTGTCTGTTTGCTTTGCTGTGATTTATTATGCATTATTGATAGACACAGAACTAGCACAGATTTGGCAATGATGTAAGAGGCCTCAAGGAGCTTGCAATGTGAATTCAACCAAGAACAACAATTTACACATGGCAAGCTGGGTGTCCCTCTCTCCATTTGGAAAAAGTAGTTTGAGTTACTGTTTTAATAGTCTTTTCACCAATTTTAAGTGTCTTATGAGACTTGATCTGATACATAAAGCAAAGACATTTAGGGTACCTGCCTCCATCATGGGTATTGGAAAGAAATTCATCAGTAATGTAACCAGAGTGGAAAACTCTCTCAAAAGGATATTAAATACCCTGCTTTTCAGTAGTTAAGAGACTGGCTTAGACCAGGCTGTGATCTGATGCGGGGGTAAGATTATCCTACACCAGCCTACTGCAGGTTGTTATTTCCTTCCCCAGAAACATCTGCTACTGTCTGAGGCAGGATGATGGACTAGATTATTGCATCCATGTTGCCATTCCTGTGCTTTAAAGAGAGTAACTGGAGGGTCTTCAAAAAAAAAAAAAAAAGAGGTTTAGTTGATATGTCGAGCTATATAGCTGGTACATACCCAGCCAGTTCTCTGCTCTTCAGGGTACTGATGCTGCAGATCTCGTCCTTTTCTCTCCATTTCTAATAGCATGCCCTCAGCCGAGTTGGTTTATCTTGCCTATAGTTTAATACACCACGGCTTTTTGACATGTTGTTAGCTCTCTGAGGTAAAGAACAAAGGAAGGAGGCTCTTTAAGTTTTTCCTTGACTGACAGAGCTATGCCAGGTTCATTGCTCCAAAGGGCTTCCAAGGTCTGAAGAAAGGAATATAAAAAATAGCCCCAAATTCTCTAAAAAGTGTGTCGTCTTATTTGATAAAAGCCACTCAAAGTTTCATTTAAGTGGAAATTGAAATACTTTTCCTAACCTCCTCAGCACCAGTTGAATCATACAGTGGCTGCAAATACATTTAATGGCAGAAATAGCATAAACTCATAGGAATGTATAAGAAAAATTGTTATTGTTGTTTCAATAAAAAGAAAATAAACTGGAAAAAAACATTTTTAACAACATAATAAAGTCAGCAGTGACGTTCTGCTAAAAAGATATGTGGTCACACTGAGGCAGTTCAGCAGAGGCGAGTTGCAGGTCTCAGTGCTGGAATTTTGCCATTTAATCTTTCCTCTGGCAGATTAGCATGGAGATTACATAGCCTCTGTGCATTGTTATCCACAGAAATAAAATGTATAGGAGTTTGTTCACCCGTACTCCCCACTTCATTTATCCATTTTTCATTTCAGCCACTAATCTGCTAAGGATTTCAGCCTTTAGCTCAGGGTTATCAGAATGGCATTGTGAGTGGATAACATCTGTTTCAGCTTTCATCCATCTAGAACACAAGCATTAATCACTAGAAATGGAGTGTGAAATGGAAAGAACAGTTAAATGCACATTTGATTCTGAATGCTCTCAGAGAAAATGTCTTTCGGGATCTGACCAGAGGGAGAGCTTCGCTGCGCTATAGCTGGGGTTGCCAGTGCAGCTTGTGTGAAAAGCTGGTCATGTTATCTGACAGAAATTCTGCTTCTTTCAGTTTGTTTTAAAGACACAATAAAACCTTGTTCTGTCTATTTTAAAAGAAATGTTAAAAACATCTAACCCGAAAACAGTGCATCTGCTTAGTTCAATTTGGTTGTGGTTATCAGAGTGTGGAGAAAAATAAAGCTTCTCTTTCCAGGCTTTCTGTGTCCCGGTCGCTATCTCCAGCCCTGAGCCGTTGCAGCCTCATGCTGCAAATCAGTAGCTGYGGCCAGGCTCTCCTGGTGGGGTGAAGAAAATATAGCAAGGACTAGGAACAATCTTGGACCAAGACACAATGGACTGACTTAATAGGCCTTTTCCATCCAGAGTTTCTAGATTTTCACAGATCTTGGCAAGATGTGGTGAGGAACTGTGTTGATTTTTTTACTGGTCTGGCACGCCTCATGGTAGGTGGACTCTTTAAGTTTTAAGTCACTTTAAGAACAATCACCAGCCCTGCCTTCATGGGAGCAATTAGGCATGAGATACCATGAGACTGCTTAATTTTCTCTCCAAATTCACTTGCTATTGTACATTTAAATCTTTTTTAGTGAACTTCATCTATCTCTAGTTTGCCCTTCCACCGCACTTTCTCCTTTTGTCTGGTAAAGATTTGCCTTCCTAGTTAGAAATATGAGTCTGAAAAGGCAGCACTGTTGGAAGGAATGTGTAGTCAGTAAATCAGTGTTTATGTGATGTCAGTCAAACAGCTACTTCAGGGAGCCGTCCTGTTTCTTCAAAGAGGTTTGTTAAGGACCATAAGATTTACTCCTGTAAGCAAATTTTTGCAGAGTTAAGACCCACACTTTGGGTGGTTAGTTGGGCTTGTGGCTGACCTTGTGTACTTTTCTGACAGTTGCACGGGGAATTTTTACAGCACAATGGGCTGGATTTGCTCCGTTTTGTGAGGATTTAGGTGTACCAGATACCCTTTCTGCACTGGAGAACCTGTTGGGTGTTGTGGTGGCTCTGGAAAGCTGGAGGTGGAAGACAGCTATATTCAGACCTAGCTGGTGGTGTATGTTTTGTATGTATGCCCTTTTGCAGAGGTGATTTCCAGCTTTGCTTCTTATATCACGAGATGCTCAGAAAACAGGCAGTAATTATTCTCTGAAACCCTCAGAGAAGCCTTCTCACAGAATTCCTCCAAAACCACAGAATATAATTCATCCAGAGCAGTCAATACTACCTACTTCTGTCATTTTAAAACCTCTTTTTTCATCAACAGTTAACTGAGTTCGTCAAGGCATAATTTCTGTGCAGTGCAATGAATTCAGCAGACTACCTGTCCCTGTTTCCTCCCCCTTGTCATACTTTGAGATAAACTGTTCTCAGCATCTTAAGCTCTAGAAGTCCCTGAAGAAAGCCATTGCAGCTCATTAAACACAACCAACAACCCTTGCCCACCCATCAGGTCAGTGCTACACCTCTGGGGGGGGACTGGAAGTGCCCTGTTTCCAGAACCTAAGAGGGGTGTCCCCCTGGGAACAAGAGAGAACCGTGTTAACAAGAGTATTATTTCTCTAGCATTTGAAAGCTGAGCCCATCTCTAACCTCTTCTAGAAAAATGACTTCATTTGGTGCCCTCCCCCTGACTTCCTTGCAGTTTCACTGTAGGTAGACTTAAATATATTTGTCTTAAGCACACCAGCAGCCAAGCTCTGTATTCTTCAAGCTCTGTGTTCTGGGAAGTGTTTTTGTAGGCCCACGTCTTTTGGTCCTTTGATTTCCTTGTGTGCTTTGTTGAGAAGTGAAATAGTTAATGTTTACTGGCATTACAGTTAAAATACTTGTCAGCTGAGTTGGCATCCGTTCAAGCGAAGGCGAATATCATGCAGCAGAGCAATCAGTTCAGTCTCTCTTCAAACTTGGCTTATTGACATGAGATAGTTATAATAGAAAGTGAGAAGGAGAGAGTTTCAACCTCTGTAATTAAACTAGCAGTAGTTCCCAGGAGGACACTTCGTGTCTAAAATCAAGGCCTGCCCTTTTTACTTTATATTGTTGCATGAATTCTTTAAGCTATCCAGACAAAATCCAGTCTTCACCTAAAATCAGAATGTCCACCCTGGTCTAACACAAGCCATTTAATTAGACCAGCATAACCAGGAAAAAAAAATCTGCATAGACAAGCTTACAGGTATCTATTTATATTCACTTTGTGTTTAGAAATGTCCCTTCCCATTTTAACAGAACAGAATTTCCTTTTACAAGTGAGCTGAGAGTCTGCCAAGCAACTGCCAAACATTGAATCCTTTGTGTTTTCTGGAGCTGATGCCATTTACCTGTGCTTTGGGTAAGAATTGAGAGTCTGTTCCCTCCCTAGACAGCGCTCTCCTACCTTTCCACCCCCAGCGTCTCTCTACCAAGCATTCTGCTCCCATACCAAGCAAGCTTTTTTTTCTGTTAAAAAAAAGAGAGGACAGTGGAAGAGAAATTGTTGCCAGTTCGTGGCCTTATGCTTTTAGGGTTACGTTATTTAGGGTATATCTTACTGGCTTTCTTATAAAAAAGGCATAGAAAGACCTTTATTAGGTTTTTTTTTCTAGGCAGGCAACAGCCAAAACACAGAAACAGAGACACCATCTCTGGCTGATTTGTCTCTTCTCTAAAGGCAACTTTTCTTCTTTGCAGGTCCTTTTAGTTCTGGAAAATAATATCTTAGATTCTAAAAGCTCATTGGTACTTTTAGAAACTCCTTGGGTTTTTTAAGGGAAAATCTAATGAACCCACAGGAAAGCAACAAAGAACAAGTCAGTGACTGTGTTTCTCTCCACAAGTGATAAAGTGCAATACTGAACTGAAATAAAATATTGTTATTTATATCAGAATAGGAGTAATTGCAGTTCTAGATATGGTAGGTAAGACATCCACTGACGTCAAGAGTTTAAAATGTAAGTAAACAAAGTCTGTGGGAAAGGCTCCATCCTGCAGATGAAGAACTGTGAGCGCGTAAAGGTTTGCACAGAGAAATTCAGTAGCAGAGGCCAGAACTGGGACCTGGTCTGATGAGGACATTATTTTCCTCACCAGACCCTCCTTTCTTTCTTTTGGGCTCTATGCTTTGTACGAGCTCACAGAATAGGCTTTTTGAAACTATTTCGTATTCATCACAGATGATAGCCTGTAATTTTGTGAAAAGTAACATCTGTTCAGGGAGAAACTGGGTGTACATGTATAACAGGTTTCTAAGACATGTATTTGAGAGAAGAAGAGAAAACAGTTTTGCTCAAATATCCCTAAAATTTACCAGCCCATTCGACATAATCCAGTGACCCAACCTCAGAGCAATCTTTTCAGGTAGAGAAGACGACTACATAATGATCTCCAAACTCCCAGCTGACATCAAATGGTATTGCTCCATTACAGATCTAGTCTGTTATGTTTTTGCTGCCTGATAAAAAGAATTTCCCACCACTGGCAAGTGGAATTTTTCAAAACCAATCTATATGCTGGACTTCACTTTGGCTTTAACCAGCAGAGCCTTGTATCTGTGCCGCTGCTGATACAGGCCTCCTATGAGCTTTCTGACTGATTCCAGAACTGCTGAGTTTCATCTGGTTTCACTGGAAAGTTTGACAGAGTTGTGAGGAGCACAGAATCTCGCTGCAGAACCACAAGTTGGCTCAGATGCTTGGCACAACTCTGATGAAAATGGGCTGAATTTTAAGGTTTTAATATGACCCCACACCCAGGAAGCTTCATTTGGATTCTGCTCTGCTTAAAAACCTCTTTTGCCAGGGGTTACTTAAGGTACTTTTGCAGAGTACTACAAAGTTAGCTCTCCATATTCAAATGCAATTATTTGTCTCCCCCTGAGATCAGCTAAAGAGAATATTTTATTCTACTCTTTATTCTACTCTCTCCTTTGTACCCAAGGACCTAATGGGAAGCAGGACAAGGATTAATTGCATGTCATAGAGTCCCAGAGGGTCTCTTGTTCTGGGTAGCAAGAAATCATTTATGGTCTTGAACTCTGGTTTCATTCAAATACGCCTGATCAACATTACTCCTTTAGTCCTGTAGTCATATAAATATAAATACAAGTAATAACACTTTAAACTAACATATTTCATATGTTTGTATATTTATTACAATTTCTCTGTCTATGTAACCACAGATAGCATTTGTTGTTCAAAACTATGGTATGTTTTTCACTCACTGACTTTTTAAAAAGGCATCTGTTCTTAGAAGTTGGTCTTACTTTTAATCCCTGTATCTTTACCATGAGAGTTCAAAGTGGATGGCTGCTACATTTAACATGCTTCATCTTCAAAACATCTTCAAAACAGTAGCATAAAACCACCATGTGCAGTGGTTGATTGAAGAAAGCAGCCTTTGGCCCCATTGTGAGGTTTGCACTCAGTGGAGGCCTGCATGGAATATGGGGCTGTGGTGCTCCAGCTGCGGGTTCTGCTTCCAGCGGTGCCCCGTGTGGGCTAGCTGCCCCACTTGCCGCACAGCCATCCCCCGCTAGGTGTCAAGTGGGGATGAGTAGCCTGACCCTCGCTGCCAGGGAGCGTATGATAGAAGGGCTAAGAAATGTGCTCCAGGGCTTGTACAAACCTAAGGAGCTATTAACAGTCAGTAGATAAGGTGACATGTTATCCTAAAATCTGTCTCTTTGCATTCAGCAGTATTTTTTTCCACCAGTATCTCTTTCTTCAGTCAGCAGCCTGCTCATATCTCAGATGTGTCACTCTTTTTTTTTTTTCCAGACAGATCAGCAATGTGGTTTTGAGGTAAATCTCCAGATCGTCTTTATTTACTGCTCTTTGATTCATAGCCAGAGCAGTCTTGGAGTACATGCACCTGGATTCCTTTTCAGTGAAACAGAATGGGAAGATGTGCTCTAGGAGCATACCTAATTCACTGTAGCTGCTGACGGATGCTGATTTGATGGGACCAGACTAAAGCTAGTCCAAAGCCAGCTCTCTGAAATGCAAATAGTGTGGATGTTGCATCCTCACTACCAGTTTCTTCACCCTACGCATCTGTTCCTGCTTGCTAATGTAGCAATAGCATGAGAAAGCCACACACCACAGCAAGCCTGATTTCACTGCATGAGGCGATCAGAAGACATAATAAATGGCAGTGGAACAATGAAGTTCATCAGGGCTGGAAACAGCTGGGACATTAATAATTTTATTTGCAAAATGATGGAGCAAATATCTACAGTTCTCTGTGGTCACCATCATACTTCCCAAGCTATTATTCCACTATTTCAAGACTCAAATAGTTGCTAAATCCAGCCATCCTCTGTGAGACTGCCTTTGTGTTTGGACTTCAATAGCACAGATCTAATCAGTGACTCTGGGATCAAATCAGGTCCTCTGGCTTAAAAGACATGGATGTTTTGCTCTGGAACAAACCTTTCTGTGTTGCCCTTTTGGGCTGTAAGTCAGAGCATGGTCTTTGATAGTGTTAGATCTGTTCTGGGGAAACAGATTTCTTCTTCCAGGCTTCACTCTCTTGCGTTTTACTTCTGCAATTGTAATTTGTGACAGGAACACTGGACAGGTCTCCCTGTTTGAAGCAAAGGGAGAACAAAAATACTGGCATCCCTCTGTGCAGACAAACCAATAAGCCAGCTGCCCTTCAGCAGTAGCAGAAAATATTACTGTACTTTCTCTTCCTGATCTCCTTCAAGCCCCTGTGGCAAGTGCAGGTGTCCTGTTCATGGGAGGCATCAGCAATAACAAAGAATCCTTAAAACGAATTGCAATAGTCAAGGAGACTTTTTTGCTTGATCATGGATGGAGACAGAAGATGGATTTCAGAGAGCAGAGCAAGAAAGAAGCCGTGAAAGGTTCCATAATTTATCAGAGATGAGCTGGCTGCAAGAGTGAGTCAAGAGTCAGGCAAAATAAAAGGGGTCAAGTATGAGAACAAACACATCCTGTAATGTTTGGAAGCAGCTGCAAGCTCGGGAATATGATACAGTGTTATTACAAAGCTACTAATAGATCAGATTTGTTACTCTCGGGCCTGACTTCCAGATCAATAGCATATGTTGGGCGTCAGGAACTAGATTCAGTCATCTGTAATGAACAAAGCAGAACTAAGCTGTGACTTTCTGTCTCCCTAGATCCAGATCTATCTATGGACAGAGTATCAATCAGTCAATAAATAAATAGATATGTGTAGAGAGGTTGGTATTGGCCTATACGAGATCTGTGTGTCTATATCTATGAGTCTGATAATCAAATCCTTTATAGAGAGACATGTGTTTATGTTTCTTCTCACTGTAATGTTTCCTGTATGACAACAGCACTCAGTCCAGACAGATTAAAGTTGTTGGCATCTGTTCCAAAGTTTATCTGGGGCAGGAAGAAAAATAAACTAAAAAAACCTGGCCGTTTATGAAGTTTGACTTCATATGGACATTTCCCATTAGCTGTTGAGGAAACCTGTGATCATTAAGAAACATGTCAGCTATCCATACTGATGTGGATGTTCCAATCTTATCCAGCCATGCAAAAAGTTCATTTACATATATATTTGTATGCATGTATGCATACATTTACATATACATGTATGTTTTAGTTTTATCCTTCAAGGCTTTGTAACAGCTAGCTTGCTTTGCAATTAGCTTGAAATATGACCAAGAACAAGGGCTATTGGAATGTTTTTGAATAGCAAATTGGTTTGCATGTCATGTCTTATCAAGGGTTTTGAAATCTAGCCCAGATTTCACTGGACAATTTGTCAGATCCTGGATATCTCGGCTGCTTTCCAGCCTGCTGCTAGCTGCAAAAGGAACCTTGCTCACCAGATCTGCTCAGCATGTTGGGCTGCCCTCTGAGAGGAGACTTGCAGTTCATTACTAGCCAGGCCTGCAGGAGCAAATCAACGGCGACCAAACTTTGATCTATTTTTCACACGAAAGCCATAATGGCAGCATTCAGCTTAATTTGCTATCTTAGACACTTAGAGGAAAATAAAATAGGTCCATGGTGCTTGATGTGAACAGCCTTCAGATGAGCAATAAGAAATGAGGACCTCGGGTAGTCACAACTAAACTTCGTTTGACTCCAGCCGTAGCAAGGCCAAGGTGTCTGGAAGAACAGTCTTACCTCCCAGCACAGACCTTAATCTAGGATTCCTGAGGGTGAGCCCCCTTGAGACGGAGGTTTATTTTAGCGAGGGTGCAGGGTAGAGAGAAGGTGAGATCTGCCCAAGAAGTCTTGTTTAATATAAAATACCTAAGATCACAAAAGACCTCTCTGGGATGAGGTCTGGATAGAAGTAGTTGAAATGACACTGTGTTTAGACTCCTGAAAAACACCCTTGGGGTTAAGGTTGTAGAAAGCAGGGCACCACCCAAGCACATGACAGGTCATATAAAGAAGACAAAGCAGGTAAGAACATCTGTGATCTCTTATCTTGTTACTGGCAGGTCTTTAAAACTGCCTCTGAAGCCTCTGCTGCAACATATTGCTGGAGACTCTTCCCTGAAAGCTCAAACCCTCTTTTACAGGACCATCAGAGCTGCGAGTGGCTCGTTAGTCCTTTGGAGGCTTAGACCACTGTGTGAAATTCCTAGCCAGATAACCTCTTTGCTGTCATCCAAAGCCCAGATGTGGACATTTGAAAATCTTCTGACCACAGCGTGTGGATAAAGAAAGACCCTCAGATTGTTTACTTACTCTTGTCTTCTCTACTGCTCCAGGCAGGGAGCATGGTGCTAACATGGCCAACATCCATCATTTACACGAAATGTCTCCTAAGCTGAACTCAAGGCAGTCCACAGGGACTATTGCAGGTAGAAAACAACACAGCAGAAAAGGAGATGAAATACAGAGTAGCAGGATCTAAACAAGATCTTAGAATTATGTTACCTACCCATCTCAGCAGCAGACTGACAAGAAGAAGGACAGGAGCCAGCCTGTGTTACTGTATGGTGAATATATTAGACAGGAGAAAAGTTCTCGCTAGCAAAACACTCAGGAAAAATTACCTCTACTAATGGAGGAAAAAAAAACGAGCCAGAAACATCATCTCAGCAGGGAACACACACTACCAGACAGGAGCTGCTAAAGTAAACAGAAGCGCAGTCTGCAGTATCAAAACACAGTGGCATTCTGCTCCTTTTGGTGCTTGCCCACTGCCAGCTGCGAAGCCTTCACGCTGCTGCTTTTATGCTCTGCAATGTGACGAGAAACTCTTTGCAAAGCTGATACTCCCTGTATCTGTTACTCACTGTGCAGCCTCCTGGGTAGACCCCCAGCTTTCAGCAGCCATCAGTTGCTGAAAATTTTCCTCTACCTTTTGCCACAAGAGGACTCCAATCTCCAGTGGCTCCCAGGGAGGTGTTTGTGGTTTTTTTCTAACTTCCCCAGAGACCCGTTCTAGCAAACTTGCAATTAGGAACCTGGTTTAGCAGCAGCTCTGTTTTTCAAAATGTAAAATGAGCAAACATGTTTAGCTGTGGACTTACTTTTTCGGAGCTCTAAACAGACAGACTACTATTTGTTAACAAGAAACTCCTACTCTATCCAGCTATGGCATTAAATATTTTTGCTAAGGAACTTTGCACTGGAAAACGCATGCGGGTAAAAAGCGATCTTTTTCTTATCATTAATTGTATACTGCTGTGTTGAAGCTTATGGCTAATGATAAAGACCCATGTTTAATAACTTCTTTTTTAACTCTTTTGTTTTAAAGCTTCCTGCTTCTTGTCTCGCTATGTGTCATGAGCTTAAGAGCAAGTATCATGCAATGCTAACAACCATTCATATGATGTCTGATTAATGTGGTTATGGCTGTAGAGATATTGTACTAATTACAATGATAGGAATACGATTGTTCCTCTCAATTTCCATTTTAATAGAGGCCAGTAAATATATCTGATGGCTTTTATGGTATTTAATAAACTTTCTAGTCATAAACCAGAGCTTGTAGAGCTATTGTAGATATGTTGTGAGATATAGGAAAGCATAAAATGCAAGTCTTGTGGCCACTGCAAAATGAGTATGTATTTGCATTTCACATAGGTGGGGTCTGATCTCTGTTGGAGGGAAGAGGAGATCAGCAGTTAGCAAAAGGTTAAGGATTCAAAGAGGAAGATGCAGGGGAAAGTGTTGCAATCATTTCCTAGAGTAAACGGCAGGCTGCTGACCTGAAAGAACTGAGTGATCTGTCTGTTGCTGCAGCTCACCTCCCTGTCTCTGTTTATCACAATTTTTAAACAGCACTGATACTGCATTGTTGCACATCTCCTAGGGTTGTCGTAAAAAGACATTAGATACTGTTTTCAAGTGCCCTGACTATTAAGCTCTCTGGGTTGCATTATTGGATTGTAAGGACTGGAGTAACACACTGAATCACTCTGATTTCACTCTCCCAACACTACAATTACAGCTTATTGTTCTTTGCTGTTTTTGTTACCCTTGCTTATGATAAAGTTCACACCAGTTTACAAGCCCTCTTAGGACAGAGTTATATTGCTGTGGTGAGAAAGGTAAGTGTTGCAAACACTGGCAAATGCCCAAAGAAAATATCACAGCTGCAGACCCCCTAAAAGGAGGGTTGGTTTCTTGCAAAGGAGAATTGAAGCCAGAAAGGATCTCAGCCCTGACTGCCAGGTACATCAGTCAGAGAGCTTTTGTCAAAGGGATATGTCATATCTGGGGGACACTGATGAATTAGCTTTAAGCTAGGGAGCTCAGGCGGTGTTAGCACAGAAGCTAGTGCACACAGCAAACCTCACCCCAAATGCAGGGTTGGGTCATGAGCTCTGTGCTCCACAGCTACTCTGTTAGGGTTTTAGGGGCAGCTCAGGTATATCTGCATGAACTGCAGACAGCGCAGGCAAGGTAATCATAACCAGCAGATGTGTTGTCTTCTGAATGGCTGTTAACAGAACAGACACTAGAGGGCTGTGGAAAATAGTCTTTAAAAATACTAGTGTTTGCATGGTTCAGTTTCCCCACTTTTCTGTAGGGGATTTATAAGGGGGAGAATGGGTCCAGGTCCTGTCTTTGACAGACAGGCAGGGAAGTGATGGATGTTGCTGCTCTTGTCTAACCCAGAGTCAGAGGACCCATCTGGTGCAAGGTCTGAAGACACAGCAAATCCAATTTCAGGGCTCCCTGGACCACATCAGAAACACCATGGCTACATGATGCAAAGCGTCAGTCTGATGTAAATTTTCCCTGATGGTCCAGTTTTACTTACAAAATATTGACAGTTTCACTGGCAAGCCTTTTGCTCTGTGTATCCACATCACTAATGTCACATGCGCTGTCCTAGAACACATAGGAAAACTTAAAGAATATTCTTTATCGGGGTCTCTAACTGTTTTGACAGGAATGTTTTTGGATGCTCGATTTTTTATCAAATGACCTCTGTGTGATGATGTGGCAATGAACAGATGAAATATTAATAATCATGAAATGATTGCCTGAGAAGAAAATCCTTTATTGGAAAGCTTTAGCCACAACACTTTTAAAAGTGTTTTAAAAACTTTTAAACTTTTGAAACAGAAGTCCTTGGGAAGCGGACTCTGCATCCCACTGTGATTTGTGTAGGGACGCTATAAACCCTAGATCTCCATATCAACATAGCTGAGGAGCCACTTCCCTTGCCATGGCTGGACAAAGCCAGTCTGGATGCAGACAGCAGGATCAATGTCAAGCCCACGGTTTAGTGAAAAAGCCATTTAGACCAGGCAAGGTGCTGACAAACTACCTGGCTGCGTTTGAGTGAGCCAACCCTAAAAGCAGAAGGGTGAAGGGAGTGGGAGGCACAGAGAGGAGCCTGCTGTGGCCTGGAGCAGACAGGGCAGGAGGCAGCGAGGAGAGGGAGAGGCAGTATGAGCTGGGGTAAGCTGCTTCTGCCTCCAATACAGTGGCTCTGCCTGGCAGTGCCCTGAGCCAGGATGACAAGAGGCCTTGGCTCATGCTGGTTCTGGCATCTCCATGCAGTGCCCTGCCCCATTGCACAACGCAGGCTTGCCCTCAGGGTAAAATTTTGGTGAGGATTAAGTCAAAATCCCAACCGACTTGAAGGCAGCTAGAATCATGGTAACTCTCCACACCTTGCACACGATGGCAGAAATCACTACAAATACAGGTGAATCTAATAATTACCTGCCTAGGCAAGTGGTTCAGGGACTTATTTAATGGGTAGAGAAAGGCTATGGTAACTTTTGAATAGCAGAGACAGCTTAGGCTGTGTGATCTGTTCATAGTCTAGTTTATGATCTATCCTGCTTTGTACTAGAACTTCTAGGAAAGAGCAAAAATAGATGGTGAATTTTCTTGCCAGTACCATGCTGTACTCCTAGCTAGGTATAGTGCATATTGCTCTATGTCCCACCAAGCTCACTAGGAGAAAATCAGCTACTTCTACTGGCTAACGTTAGGTATGTAGATATAACTGATGCAGGGTGAAGCCTTGTAGTCTGTGGATGGGCTGTAGTTGGCTGGAGGCAGTGAGTGTCCTGGTCCAAGTTGAGCTTGCYGCTTTGGATGAATTCAGGGTTTTTCTCTTAGATCTGAGAGAGCTTTTCAATTAATGAGTTGTTGCTCTTTAGAGTTGGAAGCTGGCTTCCTGGGTAGCATGAGGAACCTCAGAGCTGGTGGGTCTTTGTCTTGGTTTAGAGGCTGCACACACTAAAGAGAAAAAGGATCTAGCTTTTTCTGTGAAGGGTGGGGTAACAGAGCACTTCAGGCATCTGGTTTAACACTTCTGGTTTCAGAATCATGAGTCTGAGCTCCATGCTGTTCTTTGCACCAAGGGCTCAGCTGTACATGGGTGACTCAGACTCAGCGATGAAAGTCAGACGCCCATGTTGGTCACATTATCCCCTCATGTGATTTTGGTTTCAGAAAGTTTGGGTGCCTTTTAACTTTGCTGCAACTCCGAGTCTGGGTGGACTTTTGGCATTACCTTTTCCAATGGTGATGAAGGAGGTGTGAAGTCTTGCTTGGCTTCCTGTTCTTGGTCCAGCCTTGAACCGTGGGACCCGCAGGGTGGAGGGGAGAGGAAGCAGCAGTTAAATGCGTATGGCTGAGTCGTTTTCTGCTCCTGATGTTTTACCAGATATTGTACTGCCTGTGAAATCATGCATCCCCCGAGGGGCAGGGAGGCTGCGGCCAGGGACGCGATGATTGGACTGTCCTCCTCGTCTGGAGGAGCTTAGGGGTCTGTGCTTGCCATGGGATTGATTTTTCGCTCTGAACGCACAGGCGAAGCTGGGAGCGTGCCCGGCTGCGTGTCAGGGCTGCATATTGCACGGGCGCCTTTGAGTCACGGCATCAGAGGAGGCATATGGCTGGATGCTGAGACAAAGTGCTCCTGCAGCTGGAGGGCTTCAGCGTGGCGATTTCCCCAGGTTGACTTTTCTCCATTACCTTGCATATGGTGTCAGTGAACCCCCAAGGATGGCTAGTTGCTTGTTTGGGGGGATGGGGGGTGTCTGCATGATTTTTGTTTAGGGGTTTGGGTTTTCTTTATTTTCTTGATTTACTCTGCCTTGGCTTCAGCCTCTCCCTGTGTCGGGGAGAAGAAAGAAACAAACTCCGGGGGGGGGGGAAATAACAAACCGAGCCGAGCCCCAGCCGGGCAGGGGGGGAGAGGCCGGGGCAGTCCCGGGGGCGCTCTCGCGGGCCCCGGCGGCGGCGCAGGGAGCCGAGCACCGCGCCCGCTCCGCGCCGATCCCGCCCGGATTTTGCGCGTTTCCTTTCTTTTTTTCCTCCCTTTTTTTTTCTTCTCCCCCTTCTATTTTTTCCTCTATTCCCCCCTCTCTTCCCTCCCTCCCTAGCGTGGTTGGATCAGTCTTTTGGTATTTCCTGCCGCCGCCGCCTCCCCCGAGCAGCTGTCCGGCCGCGGCCTGCCGCTCCGCGCTTTCCGTGCCGCGGGGGGAGAGGCTCCGCGGGGCCCACGCGTGTCCCCTCCACCCCATCCCACGCGTGTCCTGGCGGCGGTGATGCGGGCGGCGCGGCGGCGGGGCGCGGCGTGCTGAAGGCGGCGCCGCGCGGGGGGGCTCGGCCGCCCCGACCAGGTAAGGCGCGCCGGGCTCCCCCCTTCTCCAGCCTTGGGTCGGCTGTCTCCGAGCCCTTTACCCCCAGAAAGCCACTTCCCCCCCAATACCCCCAAAAGCCATCCTCCCCAAAATACCCTCTAAAAGCAAATATCCCCTTCCAATTACCCCAATAAATCCATTCCGCCCCCAAAGCCAGCCCTTCTCCCTGTGCCCCGTGCAGCTAGGCTGCCTATTTTTAAGCATAACATGGTACCCCAGAGTCGTCTTATGAGCAGAGTGATTTCAGTTAGAGGCTGAGCGTTGGCAGCTCCAGAAAGGTAACCCTGCTCCTTCTGCCCGTGCTTTGTGCCCAGGTTGTGTGTAGCAAGGGTGTTTCGCTGTTTCTGTGTGTGCCTGTTGTGGTTTGGGGTTTGGCGGTGGGAGCTGTGGGGTGCCCCCTCACCCCCCCACCGGCATCTCTGCATGGCAGGGCTGGACAGCCGGTGTGTGGCCGGCGTGGCGTGGGGGATTGCAGGCTCTCAAGGTGACGTCTTTTCTTTAGACGTGTGAGCATATCTAGTTGGTGGAACTCATTTTTAATGTACTTCTTCCAGGATGGTGAGGAAATAGTCAGGAGACTGTCTGTACTGATAATAATCGGCTATGTGTAAGTGAGGATAGTAATTACCTTTCCTATAGGCACTTGTACAGATACCATACTGGAGACCATTTGCACTACTATCTAAAAACCAGGTAGACSTGAGTTTGGAAATGCTTTTATCTTGCACTAAGTGAAGTGAGGCAGCATTCCTGGAGAAATAAATATATAAGCACACAAAACTCTCTGCTGGATCAGAAACCATGTTTTTCAAGTGCTATGCAAACCTAAAATGCTGTAGTGTGAAACAATTGTTTAACATAAGTGAGGAGGAAACTTCTTTAAGCTGTGTAGTCACCTCCTCACTTCATCCAGCTGCAGCAGTATCTTTGTTGTCAAAATATTCCCTCCCTTTCTTTGCACTGATGCACAAAATAATAGTATTCAGCAACGTCTGTACAGCAGAGAGCAGCCGCTGCATTGGATGTGTCCCCAGCTGCTACCTTTCCTCCTTGGCAGCAAGTTTCCAAAGAGGCGTGAGTGGGGAGGGAGGGAGATAAGCCTCAAGTCATACTCGGTGGTGGCTTCCCCTCTGCGTGTGGTTAGTTTTCTTGCTGAAGTGGAGAATGGGTGTTCTCTGCAGGGCAGCTCATGGTGGGGTCATAGGTGACCCTGAGAGTACGCTTACCCCAGCCTGGTGAGGAGGGTGATGGCTGAGCTGGGCTAAAAAGGCTTGGGGGCAGCAAGGGAGTCTAGTTCAGCGCCAGGGTTTACTTTGTGCCACTATTGATCAAAGTAGGGACGGCAATTCTCTGATTCAAGGGTAAAAATGCAGGCTTTAGTCCTGCCCGCAGCCTGTTTTGGTCTGAAGTGGACAATGTGAACCTAAGGAATGATTTAATCATGGTGCTACATGAATGTAACTGAAGGGCGGATTTACTGCTGTAATCTTTTCATGGTACTTAATTTCCATGTGCTTTATTGCACCACTGATTCATCAGGTGAGTGGGAGGGAGGCTTGTACAGTACAGGTGGTTCAGTTTCCATTGCTGGGCTAGGTATTTAGCAAGGTGCTTTCTTGGCTACAGCAGGGGAAAAATGGCTCTGTGTCCGATACAGTGCTGTGGTTTGGAATCTGGGATATCTCTAGGGAAAGGCCATTCCTGTAATCTGTAAGATTTGTTTGAAATCAGTGTGCTGTGTTCAGAGCAAAACTCAGACTTGACTAATTCATATTATGTTCATAGATCATAAAAATTTTAGTTAAGCTGATCTGAATTGGGTTAGACTCACTTCATGTCCAAGGGACTTGTTATCTGCTGGAGGCAATTGTGAGATGGTCAGTGCTGCCAGCGGTGAAGGTCTTTTAGGGCTGGATCAGGGGCTTAAGAGGCAAAAATGAGTGCCCTGAAGCGTGTCAGCAGGGTCCTGCTGCTTCTGAGCCATGGAGCACAGACCTCCCTGTGCAACAGCACAGATTTGTGCTATTTGATCTCCTGTTTTGTTTGGGGAAAAAGCTGCATTTAATGTTTCTTCTCCTGACCTCCCTGCCTTTGGAGCATTAATAGCACAGTGTTTTCTCAGCCAGAAATGCTGTTCCTCATGCCTCCACTCTTCAACATGAGATGTCTCTGGCAGCACATTGTAGGTGTTTGTGCATGCCTGCTGTGGTTACTAAGGTAAAGAAAACACAAGCAGCAGCTCAGGGAATGGGAACAGACAATCCAAATGCCAAATACATGTGAGCTTGGGCAAGAATGACAATGATCTGCTATGCCAGCCTGTCTCAGTGTGTGGCTGGGCTTGCTTACTCCTTGTGCAGGCTCCTGACTGTTATTGCTGGCATCTGTGCTGTGCTTTCCAGAGCACCAAGCTTCTGAGACTGAGCAAACTCCTCCCAGGTGCTGCTGCGTGTGGAGCTCACAGCCCTCCTTATGGAGCAGTGTGGTTGTGGTGCATTTAATTGTACAGGCCTGTGTCTAAATCACAGGTTCTGCCCTCATCCCAGCTGCTCTCCACCACTGTGGCTCTTTCTGGCCATGCAATGAAAGAGGAGGGAGACAACCATCCTGAAAAACCACCCTTTTGATAAGCAGCTGCTGAGCCTCTGTGGAGGGCTAAGGAGCAGCGTACATCCTGCCTAGACCTTCCCGCCTGCTGCTTTATCGCTCCAGAGGATGAGCTGCTGAGGACTTTGTCCCAAATCCCAAGTGGTTTTCCTCACACCTGTCTACATGCTGCCCTGGTTTTGCAATCTCATCTTCCCATTGTACCTGCCTGCCTTCACGTCTCCACCCCATGGTGATGGGTTACTCTTCAGGAGCAGTTTTCCTGCCTGCAAAATTTACTACCCACGTGCTTTTGCTGTGATACTAATTGGACACAGCACACTTTAGCATACTGTATATTTTAAGCCAGCCTTCAAATAGTAGCAGCTCTGAGACTCCTTGTCAAAATGCTACTGTCCATTGCTTATTCTGGAGGTGGTGGGAGCAAAATTAATTTATGGATGCTCTCTCCCAAGCTTGGAATGTGAGATCAGGTGAGCCAGGAAATAGCAAAAACTTCCCAAAATAATGCCTGCTGACCAGGAGTATTTTATCACTGAGGGACTCAAAAGCCAAGACTGCTTCAATAATTTCCACACTTCTGAATTACTGGAATAATAAGGTGTAGGGGTGTCGTGCTTGCATCAGGCTCTAGGTACTGTATATGCATCTGGTTAATACAAAAAGATCAAGGGATTAAAGGGGAATATTCTGCAAAATTGGAAGCAGCTGACAGCAGGCTAGTAAGAGTTACCCTTAAATGGTTTCTGCCCATCACAAGAGGAGAGTGATGTGAAAAGTGGATTTCTGGTTTTTTTTAGGTTAGAGTAGTCCAGCTGCTTGTGTGTTGTTTGGTTTGGTGTGTTTTGTTTTGTTTTTTTTTTTTCTTTTTTCTTGCAACCTGGATAAAAAATGTGGGCATATCCCTTGTTCTCTAGTCTCAGATAGTTTTATGTTGTGTTTGTAGAGCTACAGTTGAAGTTGTGCCATTTTCCCTTACGGTCCTTTTGGATTGAAGGATTTATAGATGTGTAAATCAAACTCTACATTGAAAAGGCTCTTTTCTCCTCCTTGTTTAATGAACAGCTTGGTGTACACTAGGCTTCCTTTTTGAAATATGTCACTGAGGTCTGTGCTATGGGCCAATATCAATAACCTTATCATGCTGGCAGCCTTCTTGATAATAGTTTTTGTATGTGTTTTGTTAAACTCCAAGCCAAGGTTTGACTCCTTGGGAATCGGCTGTAGGGCTGTGTGAATTTGGGTGTTTTGGCAACCCAGTCACCATTTGCATGATTATAGTATCAGTGTAAAATTAACCAACTAAAGGCAAAAGAGAAATACACACATCCTTAATAAACTGGGACATGTGCAGCTATCCTTGTGGGGAGGGGAAAAAACCCAACACCGAGTCTGCCTGCTTCATCCTGTCTAATCTGTCTGTGAATCAATCAATGTGAAATTGTAGTCCCAAGGAATAATGTAATAGCTATTTTGTGTATATTCCCAAAATGGGATGCTACTGTAGTAGAGTCCCAAAGGGTATGCTGTCTAAATTGATCATCAGAGGCTAAGATAAAAGGCTTGCTGCTTATCTTTATAAGATGTGAAAGAGAGGCATTGAGTGATGAAATGTCTAGTTCTGTGTTGAGTGGAAAGCTTGAATGTGAACTTGGTCCTTCTGCATCCCAATCCAGCACTTAGAGCACAAAAGCAGTGTCCTGCTAGCTCTCCCTCAGTTTTCTTGCTGCAAAAACATGATTGCTTTAAAAGGCACTTTAATTTCCATGCTAATGCAGTTTGTTCCAGACAACTGTTCGTGTGTTGTTGCTCCTTCCCACCTTCAGTGCTGCAGAGACACTTTGGCTTTTGTTACCTGTGTTGTTTGATGCCAGTTAAGAGTGCAAAGCCTACGCTAGCGTTGCACTATTCAATTGTTTTGCTCTTTTCTCAGATTATAATGACAGGGAATTCTCTCCTCACAGCAAACAATTGCCACGTCCCACTGAGGAGAGGAAGGGAAGTCCGCTGCATTGCGTGGTGCGGGTAACTATTACTCACGGTGGGTAATCTTGGCAGAATGAAAAGAACAATTTAATTTTTTTTTTTTAAATATTTTCTTTTTGCCTTTTTTCGTTTTGGTGTGAACTTCAGCATCAGGAGAGAATAATTTTTATGTAGTAGTGGGAGGTGACCGAGGCTTTTTGACACTTTATCAAACATTGCACAGTTCAGTCAGGGAGCTGCTGCTGGCTCATCTGTAAAATCCCTGGAAGGTGAATGTGAAATTGCCACTGGAATTAATGCTGGGCTGGGGGGGTTATTCTGGTAAGCTCCTGGCATGGATGCAAATAGATGAGATTTCCATTTTGTAAGATGAATCTTTCTGCCTTTTCTTGCTGTGTTACTTTGAAAAGAACCTCGTGCAATGCTGCAAGCCTGACAGTTGCTGATACAGTGAATAATTTTTTTCCCCTTACCTTACTAAGGAAAGAAATCTGGACTTGCAGATTGTTTCATGACCTTTTCTTTCATATATGGGTCAAAGACAGTTGAGGTCTGAGCAATATAATTTTTTTTTCCATGAAGTTGTAAATCCTTACTTGGGTTATGAAGGCTTTCTGTAAACACTGAACGCACCATACAAATTACAGCACTAGTGGGCAAGGCAGTAATTTAAGCTGCAATCCATGGAGCTCTCTATTATTGTCAATCTAGAGCAGGACACAGGTGTGTTAGGCGTGAAATACAGAGTCTTTGTATTTTTGATTTTGGTTTAAAATAGATTTTCTTCTTTCCATTTTAACATCTGTTAATCTGGTCCAACCGCCTTGTCTTGCTCTGCCTTTGTAACATTCCTCACTGAAGAGGAGATGTAATTTGATAAGAATGGATATAAATGGATTTTTTTGTTTGTTTTAATTCAGGTTCAGTGGATGCAAACCAGGCCCCATATCTTTTTGACTGATGATCCACCTAGGCTTTGTTGCCTGTAATCACTCTGCTGTTACCACCTGAATTTCTCTGTACTCCAGGTCATGGGAGGCACATTGGCATACCTGCACTCATTTATTCATACATCTGTGCATTGCAGTAGACTTGGGGAGCTCTAGTTGTGGACACGGCTGGAGGCTGTGTAAATCAAGCCCAGACTGTCAGGCATCTAACCTAATTTTTTCCAAGCTGGTATTCAAGTTCTGGCTTGTGTAAACTCTCAGTGTAGGTGCTGAAAGCTTTCTTTTCCAAGAGGGTGAGGTGTGCTGAGAAGCTGGGAGGATCCCCTGGCCATGAGCGTATCTGAGAAGCGTGGTGTAGGGCCCCCTATTCCTGAGCGCCCTGAGAAGGTACGTGGCCAGGGTGTGTTAACATCCCATGCCTTTTTCATCTTCTCTTATGTCTGCTTGGATTACGTGTTCTTCGGTGTCAAGGTCTATCTTTTATCCTAAGTTCACACAATGTCTAGTGCAATGTGGCCTTGGCTTCTGCTGGGCTGTTCTGTAATATAAATAACAATAATCCCATCTTGTGTAAGCAAGATACTGAATAACTCCTCTAAATTAGCTAAAAGAGCGGGTGCAACAGTGCCAGTTTTATTCTCTTCTCTGAACAGGTGCATCCTCATGAGGAAATAAAAGGCAGGTAGGGACCAAGTGAGAAACATTGAGCAACAACTGACTGTGACTCAGAAGCAATTTAACCACAATAATCCCCACAGTGCTAAAGATTCCTTTTCCCAGAAATGCACAATATGCTGTTCTCTGCTATAAAGCTGTTGTCAATTGACATCATTGTGTTAATATAAGCCTTGCTGTTATCCACAAGTTGCACAGTTAGCAGAGAGCGGTTCTAGTGCTGGCTGCTAATTATTGCTAATGTTCTCTCAATTGTTGAACAACAATATAGTAAAGATATTTCCTGCTTAATATTTTATTCCCGATGGCTGGTATGCTTACATTGTGTTAAAAATAATGCTTCTAATATCAGTTCAAGTATTACCAAGCCAGTGTTTGATTTATTTATGAGAATATAGAATGACCATTTACCAAGAGCCTCTCCTGAATACCTCTTGTAGATGCTTTGTCTTTTTTTTTGCTGAGTAGCAGTGTAGAAATTGCTTTAAACAGACTGACCTTCTAGGAAGGATCTGTGTTTGGGATTTTCACATCCTTCCATGGTACAGATGTGCATAGGCATGAAATCCATGTCTGCACTTTGTCCTCACAAATGAAATCACTTTGACTGCAATGGGATTGCTCTAAATAGGGACTTGTTTGTGTGAGTCAATGTTTGCAGAACTGGATCTTCCAAGCCTTTACCACTTATCACCATATGTTTATTAGATGGCATGTAAATGCACATGGCTTCTTACCTGATTTCCTCCTGGCCTCTGTAGTTTGATCTCCTGTGTTGTGTTTGACATTGTGACCCTCTTGAAGTCTGTGTGTTTTCCCGTTGACTTCACGGCAGCGAAGTGCTTTTTATCCTGTGTGTGTCTCAGAGAAATCCCATTAACAATACATCACTAGCCGGAGAGAACTTTTGCTGAAAGCACACAAAGGCAATCATTTGCCTTGTTATTTTGTAAAATGCAAATTTTTTCCTTGTATTAAAAAAAGGAAACTTCGTTGAGGTGAATGAAAGTGAACAGAGAATTGGTGCTCAAGTACTGTCTCTGCAATGCAAAAGGGACATTGTGATATCATTAATGAGATTCTCCTGTTTTCCCTTGGAGATGTGGTATTGAATTTGGAAATAGAATTTGAACAATTTTCAGCTGAACATCTCACTTTTCTGCTCACTGAATAGATACAAGCCCTTATTGTTTAATAGCTAGATTCACTTTTAACTGATAGAGTTTCATAGAAGTAAGATAATAGCTCTGAAAAAGTAAGACTCTTTTCTAGACGCTATTTAATTTGCCATAATTATACTAAGTGCTAAATTGAAAGGGGCTTTTCTAGTTTATATGAGGGTAATGAATAGTTGTGCATTACTACCGAAGCCACAACGGGGGAAGAAAGAAGAGATTTAAGTTTGCTCCAGACAGAAAGAAAATCTGCATCAATGTGGTCCTTAATAATTTAGTTTCCCCTCTTTATTGCTGACTCCCAGGTTTTGCTAGAAGAGCTTTCTGCCCTTTGTACCTCAGGGATGCAGCAGTTTTTGAAAGGAAACAGCAGACGCTCCAAGTGAAAATGGCTGTGGAAATAGAGTGAAGAAGCAGATTGCACCTTCAAGCCAAGCCTGAAGCTATATAAGCAGGGGCACTGCATGGAAAATGCAATTGCAGGAGTCAGCTCTGAAGGCACTGGATTGTAGCATGGCTCCCCAGAGGCTCTGCTCCCTCCATGCTTTGCCCACGTTGCAGAGCAAGGTGTAGTTTGCTGCTGTTTTCTGCTTGTAGCAAGTTGCAACAGCTCAGGTCCGTGGGCTGGCCGGGCTGGTTGAGTGGGTGCATACCTGCTCCCCGCGCCATCCGTCAGCACCTGCCTCTGCTGCTCTTCCCCAGCTGGAGCTGCAGGCAGCTTGGGCGGATGGTGGCTTCCCTCTGGCTCCCTTGTTTGAGTGCCTGAGCAGATCACAAGGTGTGCAGAGCTGTGTATCCTATGTAAAAATTCACCAGCTCTTTGTTTTGGCATGTTTGGTGCAAATGAGAATGGCATCTTTATGCTTTAATGTGGAGCTGCTGTAAGCACACCCTGCCTCTCCATGTGGATAAAAGTGATTTATTTGGGACAGGATTTCACCGGGTGTTCAGAAGTTGAAACTGTCAAGGGGAAACCAAAGCATGTTCCCTCATTTATTCACCTCTGTACCCTGGGGTCCAAGACACCACTTCTGCAGTATTCCCTCCCCTGGGTTCTCTTGCTGTCTTGCTAGGACTGCTGCCAAGCTGATCCCCAGGGACTTGTCCCATACGAGCATTTGTCTTCTGGGAATTGTACTCGGGCCGTTCTCTTACCTCTCAAAGTCTATTGAGAGTGCGTGTGATAATTGTACTTGACACTTGTGATCTGGGCTGGATGTGAACCCCTGGGGAAACGCAGTGCGTGAATTATTTAATCTCTTGAGCATACCAGTCCCCTGTCTAAAAAGCATTAAGCAATATGGAGCTTTTTGCTTGATTTAATAGAGGGTTTGTGTCAGCCTCACTTGAACTTCAGAAAGCTGAGTATTTTGAGCACTRAAAGTTCATACCCTTGTTCCAAATTCCTTGGACTGCAGTATGGGAGACTTACACCAATGTAAGCAGTGTCTGCTTCTAGGTGGGTCAAAAATATTCCCGATAAATGTTCTGTTTTCTTCCTTTCCCTCCCCCAGTAATTTGGTACTTCTGGATTCAGACAGGTTGAAGCAATGAAAGTAGTATAATTTTGTGGTTAAAGCATTTGGCCTTGGATTCAGGAGATCAGTGTTAGTTCCTTGCTTCCATCACGGGCCTTGTGTAGCTGTGGGGAGATCGCTTGCACCCCTGTGCCTCTGTCTGCACTGGAAAAATAATGAACAGAAAGTAAGTTTTGGGGTTGGGTTTTTATTTATTTTCCTGTGCTGCTGGCCTACAAGACTCTGTTATGAGGGTAGGGAGAGGATCTGATCTCTTCTCTGGGTTATTTGGCCTTGTCTGCCTGTCCTGTCCCAGCCAGAGTGTGCCTGTTTACTCTCTGGATAAAGCTAGTGGGAAATCTTCAGGCCCATCTGTGGTTTGTTTTTTTTTTTTTTTTTTTTTTTTTTTTTTTTTACGGCCACGTTTTTTGTCATGCTCTTTTTTTTCATTTAACGTCAAAATTAAAGGGTGAGTTAAATAGCATAGCTCTTAATAATGTTTTGAAAATGAGCTGAGCTGCACACATAGACAGTGCCTGCAGGAAGCCTTGAATTATACCGTAGTATTTTTAATGGGCGGTCCTACTGTGCTCTAAGCCATTGGCTTAGTGAGTCTATCTTAGATGAGCTACAGATGAGACTCCCTGTACTGTAAATATCTGTACCATTTAGTTTTGAGTACCAGAAAATGAAACAGCATATGAAATAATAAAAAGGTTTATTTTACTGAAGTCAGTAGAGCAATTTTTTTCTTCAGGCTGATTTGGAAATGGACCTTAGAAGAATTAAGTGGAGAATAAATGCAGTGTTTAGGGGCTAGAAATGTTTAACAAGCTGCCTGTCGCAGGCTGCCCTGCTTGCTTACAGTGCAGCGAGGTACAGCACTTGGGCAGCCTGGAGAAAGACTCCACAGCACTTGGCATGGTGATCTCATAAGGTGCTTATCTGGCGAGTAAGTGGGCTCAGGTAGGAAGTCTGGAGTTTGCTTTTTGGGCAATTCAGCTTTTCTTTACATCCTGGATTTTAAAGCCAGAAGTATCAGTCCTATTGATCTCATTTGACTTTGCATCTGCAAGCCACAGGATTTTAGCTTGGGATTCTTTCCTCATGTCTAGTAACTCCTGGTTGAACTACGGTATGTATCTTAGGCATGCAGTGCATTTTAATTTTTGTTGGTGATTCTTTTGTGCTCTTCAGCAGTGTGTGCAAAGGGTAATTATCTTTACAATGAAAGATGTGTACTTTCTCTCTAATCTGGCTTTTTTCTAGCTTCACTTTTCCAGCTTTCTGACATCTTTTCCCTCTAAGTAATTGCAGTCTATGATCAGGTGATGCTTTAAGTGTCTTTGATTAGTTAAGTAGGTTGAATGCCTTAAATCTCTCATTGCAGTTGATTTAAGACGTGGAGACAGCCTTGTGGTTTTTTGCTGGGAGCTTTCCAATTTTTCATGATGCTGTATTTCAGGTAAAGATAAAGATTGCATGTGTTATGCCAGCAGTGATCTTGCAGCTGCCGCATACAGAAGTAAGGCTGCATTCTGACTCTGGCTTTTTTTGTTCCTTCCCCACCTTGTTTATGCTTCCAGGAATTGAGCAAGCCCTGTTCACCCATGGTATTGCACTTGGCATTCAGACTCTGTTGGTTATCTATAATTCTTTATAAATCAGAGCCGTTTTGGAAAACTGAGGTACGTGTCTGGACAGAGAGGAGGGGGCGTTTTGGTCTGGTATGTGGCAACACAAGGTTATTTATCATAGATTGTGCTCTCTGCACTTTAATAATCTGCTGACATTTTGCCAGTAATAAAAAGGTCAAGGAGAAAAGTTACTTCCTACAAATCATGGCATTTGATTGTTCTTATTATTAAACAGCGCACGGTTTCCTTGCAACGAAATTTCAGCCATCCGCAGCTTTGTAAAAGATGAATTACCAGCTGGTACAAATGTATAAAAATAAAAGAGCAGCTTTCCCAAGCATCCTTTGTATGCCACTGGCCCTTGTTCCAGTGATTTGTCCTTTCCTAAAGCAGGGTATAGGGAAGATGCAAGGAAAAAGTGTGCCTTGAACACTGAATACAGTAGTGAAAAGAAATGATCAGAAGTTGATACTTGGAAAATGAGACATTAAGTTGATCTAAAAGGCTGCTAGAATCATCTCTCTACTCTCAGGTTCGCAATATTATATATATATTCCTAATTTTTAGCAATGGTTTTCCATGTTACCTATTAAGAATCCTCTGTTATGTCCAAAGTACAGTAATTCAATGAAATACAACATCGCATCCTTTTTTTTCTTTGCCTTCAAACTTCCCTATTGATTTTTGTCTGAGATGCCTCAGCTTGAAACTGCAGTGCTATTTTTCATGTAACCCCAAATGGCCCTTACTGATACAGAAATCATACTGTTGGAGGCAAGGCTTTGGCTTAAATATGACAGTAGCGGTCGGGCAGTGGATGAGCGTCAGCAGTCAAGTTGGAGGTGCTATAACACCAGCCCCGATCGGGAGCTTGGGTGGGTGCGTGGGAGCTTGAAGGGAGAAGCGCAGGCTCCTTGCAGGGTTACTGTTTGTGGGGGCAGCAGGCAGTTGTGGCAGGTTGAYGAGTATTAGTGCTGTGAATTTGGGTAGTTTGTTATTTTGCACAAAGAGGCAGCACAGCTGGTGTATTTTTGTTAAAGGAAATGAACAAAAGTGTCTTGCAGGGGATTGCTGGCTTGTTTCTCTTGTAATGGGGCATTTGCTGCTACCCCTCCTTAAAGCATCTCTGTAGATATCCAAGAATGCATGCCTAGAAAGCTGAATTATAACAATTATATGGCTACGGTGGACAAAGAAATTGTGTGCTGCAGTTCTTACTGCCAAACCACCCTCAAAATGAATTTGAATGTAAATACTTTCAAAAAGGGGAGTGTTGAATGGTCTGTATTGGGGGAAACAGCATGTGTAGTCTCTGGCTAAGTGAGTCAGGTTTTTGTAGTGTTTTACAGTGTCATTACATGAAAGTCCAGTGAGCAGAAGCTGCATTTTCAGGTGCCCAAAATTCAATATTGCTATTAATTGGTGTTGGAAACAAGCCAGATGCACTTGAAATGGATTTATTTCAAAAAGTGCTGTTTTGCCATTTGAATTACTTCAGCCAAAGCACTCTTGGGCAATTCAGTGGGTTTTACTTTTTTACAGATCATTGTATGTGTTGGGACTCTGTATGTATTGGTCCTGGCAGCAACTGCTGCATTATAAAATGCCGAAACGTGCTGGAGCTGGAGCAAGCTGCTGGCTGTGCGAGGGCTGAAGGAGCATTCTCAGCTTCCTGCCATCCCAAGGGATATAGGGAGTAACATTCATGCCTGCTTTTCTAGCTTTTTATCTTTAAATGTTTTAAAAGCTTATCGTGCTTGTGCAAAATAACACAGTGTGTTTCTGTACTTGCTTTCTACCAAACAAACATGTTGCTCTTCTTCACCCAGCAAATGTGTTCAGGGTACCTAAACAGACTTATTAGAAAACCCCTAAGGGTTTACATTTAGCACACGAAGTACAAAAATCTTGAGCTTTACCTTTAAAGTGTCTTTTTCTTAGGATGACTTACATCTGGAGGTCATTCTTTCCTCTCTAAGATCATTTTTACTGTAAGAAAGGATGCAGAAGGTTTCCCTTGTGAAAGCATCCAGCGTTGGTCTGTTTGGGTTTGTGTGCTGGTCCTCCTGCTCTCTGGAGCRTGTGTCTCACAGAATACAGTCATTTCCGCTCCTAAATTCTTTGTTTAGCCAGCACTGTCTTTAGGCAGGCTGAGAGATAAAAGTGGAAACTTTGAATGAGACTGGAGAAATGTTCCTAATTTCAGGAAGGTCAAGAGCTGAATAGGGAGGGAGCAGGTGGGCAGGATGCTCTGGGGCAAACACATTGTGTAATGCCCGTGCCTGTGTACACATGACAGTGATATCTCTCTTACAAGTCTGTCTGATTAATGTTACATTTCTTGTTAATTAGATACCAGTGTTATCTCGTCCTGGGAATTTCTGTGGCTTGTCTCCACCCCAGCTTAAAATTGGACTTAACGAGCAGCTTCTGGAAAGTGGGGAAAAAAGTATGTCATGGCCCACCACTGTTTTCATCCACAGCTGATTTACTGGGCCTTTTCTTGATATTTTCACTAGTTCTTCATAGACTTTGGGTGGATTGTTAACAAAAAACCATTTATCGGGCTGTGTTTTTTCATCAGCGTAATTCAAGGAAATGTCTTTCACTTCTTCTATTTGAAAACTAATAGTAAATCAGGCAGTTATGCAAATATCAGGGGCTATCTCAGTGGTCACACAAAAGAAAGACAGAGCCAAGGAAAGGAAGGCAGGGTAATACCACGGCATTTGAAACACTTTTTTGTTTTCATTCAGATATTTTTAGCYAATGGTGATTTTTTTTTTTTCTTTATGTGAGTTGATGTGTTGTGTCAGTGCTAGAGGCTGCCAGTGTAGATGTCTGTCCCAGGGAAAAAATACCGGTTGACATTGAATACATTCTAGGGACTGCTGGATAAAATGATGTTAAGGAAACATGAGGAATGCTTCAGCAGCTCTCCTTATTAGTAGTAATAAAATCCAGATTAAAAATTGCAGCCCTAGTTAAATCAAGGTTTAATTAGACTTACAGTAGTCCAGAGCCTTTGCTTTATTTCCATAGCTATCTTCCTGCTGTTTCAGACACCCCACTCAGGTAGACACATATGTTACTTTCCTTTATTTGGTGCAGTCCTTCCCAGGAGAGGTGGTCTAAATACTTTCAAAGAAAGTGATAAATTGTTTCTGATCTCTCCTTAGGTTGAAATGGATTTTTTGATTCTATATATCCATTTAGTCCCTGATCTAAATCCCACTGAAATCATCAGGGGGAGGGGGGACACAAAACAAATCATAGAATCATTGAGGTTGGAAAAGACCTCTAAGATCATTGAGTCCAACCGTCCAAATGATAGGAACAAGAAGTAAATCAAGCCCATGGGTTGTACTCATGGCTTGAACATGTAAAGGCATTATCTTCGTACACGTTTGGGCTTTCATTGTGGTCTTGTGTTCTCTGAGCCATGCACGTTTCATGGACTGACAGTGTGATGCAATGGACCTGTAGAATGTTAGGGACCTGCTGTGTTTGTAGGTGCAAGCAGGACATGCTCTTTACTAGGTGTTTATGAATTTTCCAGTATGCACGACAGCAGCTGTTCTGGAAGTGTAAAATGATGCAAAATGTGTGTAAAATCGGGGCAGAGAACCTTCCCCTGTCCGCCCCAGGGCGTGCAGAGCTCAGGTACCTTGTGCTGAAAAGGTTTTCTTCCATGAAGTTTTATTTGCACACTGGGGAACCCTGACTGGGTATGTATTCAGTACTGTCCCTTCTTGGGGCAAGGAAAGCTGGGAGCAGTGATACAACCTCTTTTTTTCAAAAAGAAATAGCACTAGACACACAAAAAAATCCTGTTCCTTGCAGGATAAATGAAGGCAGCCCCAAGACTGCTATAATTTATATGCTTTCCTTTTCAATGCTGTCGCTGGGGAAAATAACAGTGTGCCTGCTCCCTGTCCAGAGATCTGCTGTGCCAAAGCAAATAATTGCAGCATGTGGCAAGCAGAGAAGGCACCAAGGTGTTTGATGGATGAGCGTTCCTCCCCCAAGCAGAGAGGAATATTTGTGAGAAGCTAGTAATATACTGTGGTTGAAATGATCCATTCACTGTAYAAAATTCCCAATCAAGTTGCTCAGCAGAGACTTGAATAGCTGGTGTAGGAACAGAAATCACTATAGATAAATCAGATTGGCACCTAAATGATTGTGGGCCCTGATCAGGCCATGTTACCATTTTGTCTTTGGTGGACAGAGTCAGGGAAGATTTCATTGTGTGATGACTAAAATTTTCCCCAGCTCCTTCCCTTCCTCTTACAGCTGCCTCAGTTCATCTGAAAGATGCTTGGCATGTTATGCTACTGTTGAGATTTGATATTGCGGTAGTGTCCCAAAGTCCTTATCCTTGATCAGGGCAAGATGCTGCTCAAACAGGTCCCAGAAAGCCAGTGGCAGAGGACAGTAATAAGCTGAATGGAGAGCTGTAGCATTGATCTGGATGAGCATGGCTGCTGAAGAGCTCTCCAGAAGTGAGAGCAGTTACAGCTAGCTGTGAGGGTGGAGACAGGCTCCTGTGCTGTAATTACAAAGGCTGGTGTTTTAATTGCTGCTACTTGCTTCAGAGGTATGCTTGAAATTAAGAAGGTGCTTTACAATAGCAGCATTTAACTTCTTTCTGTCATCTGCTTTCTTTTTAATCGATCTGGGCTGGGATTTACCAAGGGAGGCTTCCTGACCTGTGTAAATCCCTTGAAAGGGTGGGGGCACTGGGTTCCTAACTCTCCTGGAGGTGATTTGACATTCCCCCTAAGCGAGGGTAATCGGGCTCTTCTGCACGTCTGGTTGTGCAAGCCCACTGTGTCCCACGTATAAAATCCAATGAGTACTTGAGCTGAACCGAGGGAAAGCTGGCCCACCTCCTTTCTGTCGCATAAACCGAGGGAAATCCCCGGAGGCCACGTGGTTGGATGCAAGGCAAGAGGAGGGAGTGTGCAGCTGGAGGGAGAGGGGAAAGCCTATGTTTGTGCAGTTAGGTGAGGCATGGAACTGCAGCCCTTTGAAAATTGCTGGTGGGAGAGTGGGCAAAACTGCCCTATTTCAGAGCTTCTACCCATTCTTCTAGCTTTTTTCCAAATTTAAATGAGACAGACACCAATTCAAGGCTGGAGAGACAGATTGCATATGACTARATGTTCAAAATTAAAGCTCTAGTATGCACGTATAGTCAAAATAGCTTGGGACAGTGCTTCTCAAGAAGTACTTTGCTCATCCATTTGTTAGGGATAACATTAAATATCCAGGACAATATTGTCAGTCTCGGAGATCCTGAAGTTGTAAGAAATTGTGAAGCTCAGTTTAAAAATAGAAACTTTAGGAAGGAGGGGGGTTAAGGAGCCCTCTTGACTGTTAAATTTTTAAAATTCTAGCTTATGTTCCATGCACACTTCCAAGCTTTTCTCTCCAACTAGAAAAGGGTTTTTTTTTTTTCAGGTTTTACTAACAAACAAACATTTTTTTTCAAAGCAATCCCCTGAGGTTTAAAAGGAAAAAAATACTGTGAAATTGATTATGAAATAGCAAATCATAGCAGCCCTAGTTAAAACACAGAATAGAGCCAACATCTCTTTAGTATCCTCTTTTACACTCCTGAAACCTTTCAAGTTTATGAATAGCAGCTTTAGTGCCAGAGGAAGCCATTTGCTCAGTGGGAGAACAAAATATATTGGACTTAACTCCAAGATAATACTATGGATGGGTCATAGGCCTCTCTGTTGGCATGTAAATTGTGTGGATACATGCAGATGAGAGCATGAATATAGGTTTGTTCATAGGAAGTGGTCAGTACCGGCACACTTACTTGTAGTCTGGAAGTGAGGTAGCCGTGTATGCCAGGCAGTCCTCCTGGGCTGCTGCATCTCCTTTCTCAGGAGGCAGGCAGAGTACGTAGCAATGTRCATAACTGCATCTGGTACTTGGAGCAGCATGCTTGCGGGTGTCTTTTATACAGCACTGTGCTGTGCTTTCATTCACTTAATATAATTGGCAGTCTTTATTCAGGATAACACTCTTGCCAATTGATGTGGTGGTAATTAAAGTCACTGTTATATATTATGTACTCACTATTGTACATTGTGTACTCATTGGAGGAAGAAGGGAAAATAGGTGAGGAAATGCCAGCTTTGAAGAAGAGGAGTGGTTGTGCCAATTATCTTGGATGAGTTGTTCAGTGACAGTTAATCCGTGTGAGTGAAAACAAGTCCTCTGTGATGCTGTGCCAAGGTCAGGAATTTGAGCTCTGTTTGGAGAGTGAAAGTTACAGTCTTGCAGATTAAAGCTCCTTAGAAGAAAACATCTTTATTGCATAAATTGAAGCAGAGCTTTTCCAACTCTGTCATGCATATGATCTTCTCCCCTTGACGCCCAGAAAAGGACCGTGGCAGAGTAGAGCTAAGACTCCCTCATCTGAAGTGTTCAGCAACGCAGGGGTGTAACACAGTGCGTTTGTGAAACTTGCCCTGGTGGGGGTATGCCCATGTGCATGTGTATGCACACAGGCTGCCAGAGGAGATCAAGCAATGTGTGCACTTGATTTTGTGAGAGAGCAAGTACTACAAAAACACATTATCCTTTGCCATCCATGGTGACAACAGAGCTGTACTGATTTATACCACCTGGAGCTCCTGCTCAGTATGCTGCTACATTTTTACCAGGTGGAAAATGGTCAAGTTCAGAAAGGTGACTGACTTTATTTTGTCCATGTTTTCTCATTTTGCAAATAGGATTGAGTCAGCACTTGATGTGTTGGAGGTTGAGCTACATTTGCAATACAGTTCTAGTAGCTGGTGATTTGGGGTATCTGGTTCATCCATATGAATCACTCTATTGTGGCAAGGTCATTTTCCTCTCTGTCTCTGCTTTCTATCTAACCAGACACCATCTCATAGACATTTTGTTCAATATCTGTGGAAATAATTTTCAGTTCACTTCATATTGAGGTTATATGTGTCTGTCCATGTCCCCCTGCCACCTGCCCGCCCCCCCCCCCTCCATTATTGGCGCATATATTATATAGGCTATCCAGAAATTGACATTTCATTTTAGTCTCTGAAAAGTAATGCTATAAATTCCATGATAGACTGCAGTTTGTAGGACATGTGGTCTGTGATGCCAACCAAGGAGAGATGCCTCTTTACCTCGTTATGTTGGCCTTGCTGATATGTAATCACACCCATTTTAGTATGTATTAGTACTGTGTATTTTAATATCCATAGCAGAGTATAAATGCAGTACTTTCCATATATAGCTTTTTTTCTTTAATATAGTCATTTTGTATAAATAGTACTGTTTTCACGCAGAGATTGCTATGTGTTCGCTTGCCTATACAGGTAAGTGTGTAAGGTCCTGGATGTGGAATCTCACCGACTTCATTATCCACTGTCCTGGTTTCAGCTGGGAGCTTAGTTGCTGGCTAGGGTTAAACCACAACATCCACTTACATTGGTGTGCTTGAAAGAACAAGACCTCAGTATATAAAATGCCATCATATAGTTTACACTTGCCTCTCCTGCAAAGTGTGTGTATAGAAGGGAATTGATGGCCTTAAAGATAGTTACCTCCGAGCATTAGGGGCTTGTTCATTGCAAAGAACAAGTTGGATAGATTGGTCCTTCAAATATGAAGTGTTGTCGGAGCTCAGCATCATCAGTACTTCTAGTGCAGTGTGAAAGCAAACATTGAGGCCCTGAATTCCTTTGCAAAACAGGATTGCTGTGTTCCAGGCAGCCCCGCCAGCGGGTGCCTCCACCAGCCCCAGGGTCACCCGCCCTTTGCAGCGTGGGTGCTCTGGCTGCTGGCCTCTTCGCTCCTCTGCTCTTCCTTGCACTCTCCAGTGCAGCCTGATAAATTAGTCCTTCCAAGTTAATTTGTTTTGGGAAATGGCTCCCAGCAGCTTCTTTCCTTATTGCTGATCCACCCAGCCAAGTCACTACCACTTGACTCCTTTCTGACCTGTCTGTAAGTAATTTTTATTGTCTCTGTCTGGGGCTTTTTTTCCTTGCATGTTTGGGGTGATACCCCCTTCTGTCACTGAGACACTGTTGGCTTAATTAATATGTACCAAATGCACTGGAAAACCTGAAGGGCTGTATTTGGTAAGGGGCAAAATARTGCTGTCAAACAGTAGGATTTTTCAAGTGGAACTACCCCATTGCTCGCGTATAATTGAAACCAGGCTTTTCCAGAGCGTCTCACTTGCACTGGGATGCCACTGCTGGAGAGCTGTGAGTACAAGACGCACCCTGTAATTGCATAAATGCAGAATGAATCTAAGGGGGACAACGTCTATTAAAGTTATATTTTGGAAGGTAGGATTGTTGTTAGGGTTTTGAGGTTTGGGGTTTTTTTTAACTGTTTGTGAACAGAAAAGCTGCCATTGCTCTGAGAAGGCTGTGTGAGCATCCCTGGGAGGGGATGAGCCCAGGCAGTTTTGGGGATGAGGCTCGGGGCTCCTTTTGCTGCTACTGAACATGAGCACTCTCACTGCGAGAAGCACCAGTGCCTAGTGGCATGCACCAAAGCCAACTGGGCAGAAGGGTAATGCAGATCAGATAAAGCAGGTTCTTGAACAGATTGAGCTTTATGCTTTAATAAATCAGAATATAAATGTCAAATTCCTTATAAATACCAGGCAGTGCGCAGCTGCATTGAGCTAGCATAGCTGCTCTGGTCTGCTGGGTGGGAAAGCAGGGTCGAGCTGTTCCCTCATGAGCCAGAAATATAGTGGTTGTGTTTCTCAAAAGCAATTATCCACATTTCCCCCCCAGCCTGAGGCGATGGGTCACCCCCTTCCTAGCATGGTGAAGAATGTGTCCAGTCAGCGCTGGGGGAAATCCTGGAATAGTCCAGAAGTGCCAAGCATGCAAACACAATACCAGCATTGGCAAATCAGCATGAATAGCTTCGGAGCACTATAATGTGGGCTGCAAATTGCAAGACTGACTCCTTACAAAGACCACAGATCCATCACTTTGAAATGTCAGGCCTTTGTCACCCAAAATAGGCTTTTGTCTTCTTTTTCGATGCATGATACATGAAATTTTTTCTTTTTTGCTTTGTGTCATCCAGTATAATTGGAAGAGAGTCTGGGCAGTTCACGCTGAGAAGCTCGGCTAGGAAGAAAAGCTCCTTCCTAGTTTCTCACTGACCAAAGACGTGCAGGCACAGTTGAGTTGTGGTTGAGGCAGGCAACCAAGGGGCAGCTCTTGGGACTCCCAGTAGGTTGTTACGATGCTCTCCCCTCTCTGCCCACTGCAATGCTGTGTATGTAGGGTCTAGGAGAGCCGCTACTGAGCAGTTACGTCTGTAGTCCAAAACCTAAATTCCCCTTTTTGTTGGCTTGAGTTGTGGCCCAGGCTGTCACATTTGCATTTTCAATGACTGGATTGGGAGAGTGGGCTCTGTCCCTCCAGCTTACCTGCACGAATCAGGCACGTATGGATCGTGTATGCAAACGCAGTATGCGGTGTTAGCAAGAGGGAGCTGTGATCCCCCTCAAGATCTCAGCTGTGGTGATTTTATGAGTCTTGGTTAGATGAGGTGTGGTCCATGTGTGAGTTACAAGTCTCAGAAAGGAAAGAAAAACCAAGTCTCTATTTTTACACACATGCTTGTACCACCAGAATTATAGCACGTACCAAAGTGCACTACATACTTAAGGTGTCATCTGGTTTTGAGGTTGAGGGCTGTGCTGTGCATGGTGCAGTGGGAGGGGATTCAGGGTGTTGCTAGCAGCATTTTTGTTCAGATAAGGATTGTGCTTTGCAGACACAGTCTCCACTTGTGGAGTAATCTCCACTTCCTGTGCTCTATTTCATGTTGTGGAGCAGTCCTGGAGTATGCAAACTGCATTACCTTCAGATGAAACTAAGTTGTGGTCCAACTGCTTATGATAACCAGAAGAGATAGTCCAGAGTAAAACCTGTCCTGTAACTTGATTCCCTAATCTGGATTCATCTGCAGTCTTGGTAATTACAGTTCATGAGTTTGGATCTTCGTGTTTGCGAAAGACATCAGCCCATCAGCAGTCTTGGAGAAATCAGCCTGGTGTTAAAGTCATTGGCCCATGTGCTGTGTAGGAGCCTGGAGGAGACAGGTTGTCTGAGGGCCTTTCACAAGTGCGGTGGAAGATTAATAGGGTTGAAGTATTGTGGCTTATCACATTGCTCGTAAGTTTGGCCCCAGCAGAGCGGGACATATTTTTAATGTGGTCACTGATGTTGTTGAGTTCTGACCAACAAATGTCAGAGCTCAGTTTTGTTCTCATGGGTCTTCTGTGCTCCAGGGCAAACTAGAGGGCTTTTAACCTTCTCAAAACTGGAGTTCAGTATTTGTGCTTTTTCTTGTAGCTAACACCTAAACTTATAGGAGACAGTACTCTTGTGCTGTTTCAGTGTAATTATTCCTAACAAGTATCACAGAGGAAACACAGGATACTGAAAATTATCTTGGCAGCAAAGAGCAGACTTCCATTTGTAAATTTAATCTTTAAATATGCTTTTTTCCTTTTAAATTTGGAATCTTTCCTATATCAATTAATTTCAGGTAAGAAAGGGTGGGTTTATTTTTTTGGTTTTGTTTCTATCTCACCATTCTTCTACTCTCTTGGKTTAGCTTCATGTGCACAAGTGGCTTCCGTGGAAGGAGGCGTACACAAACCCAACCACCTCCACCCTCCACTTTTTCTTTTAAGGTATGAACATAAATGCTTCTTCCCCCTTTACTGGGAGGCAGGGCATGAGCACTGTGTAACACTCTGAGTGAGTGGCAGAGGGAAGTGGATGTGTCACTGTTAATGGCAGGCTATCCAGCGCTGAAGGGTACACAAGAGTAGCTTTTTTGAGGAAGTTTGTAATGCCCTTCTCGGAAATGTCATGTGAATCCCCTTTTCATATGCCAGCATCCCTTTCCAGTAAGTTGAAGGAAACCCAGCTCTTGTTTCCAGGATGAGACATGTGAAGGAAAGAGTGTATTTCTGGGAAGATAAGTAAAAAGCCCCACATCCGAGCATAACTTGAGGGGAAGAAAAGAGGATTTCTCCCTCCCCGTGTTAATATAGGCTGTAGTTGATTGGCTGTGTCCTGTGTAAAGCTTGAAAAGTCTACTAAGAATCTCATTAGCTTGATCAGAGTTGAATTTGACCAAGCTATTCATGCCATACTCTTTTCTTATGCATCCTAACACTATCCATAGTGTCAGAGGCTGTGCAAGTGAAATTAGGCCCTCATTTTCTGGGACATATAAAACCCAGAGCTATACCCCTAAGAATTCACATTTGGGGACCCTATCTGATATTGCCCCCCCTTCCCCAACACTGTCACTTCACTGGTGCCTTTGCAAAGCCCTGTGTAATTCAGCTGTAGGGCTGGAAAGTCTGCTCCCATGTATCGGTCTGTAGGAGAGGGTCAAGATGTTCTAAGGTGTGAGAAAAAATCCCCTAGCAGCCCAAAAGAGAAAATAGTAACCAGAGGTTTAGACTTCTCTTTTGGGGGAAGAGGACCAGCAGCAAGTGTGCAATCACTGCTTCACTGTTGGTGCTAATGCCTTAGCATTTATATCATGTTTTCTGCTTGGCCTTGGACAGGGAATTGTTTGCCATGTGAACCTCTTGCTCATAACTTTCTAAAGTCAGGAAGTTTTAAAAATCTAACCATGCCAGAGTTTGAGTCAGCTCTGAGCAAGACTCCTAAAACCTTTAATGGACTCTGAAAGAGGGCAAGAGCTCAGCGGCTCTTCATCCTGTCCCAGGGCTTTCATTTGCAGGGACACCCTCTGCAAGTGCTTCTCTCCATCTGCTCTGAGGCTATTGCCCTTTCTGGTTACACAGAAGCTGCACAGTCAGACCTCTAAGACATGGGGAAGGATGTTAGTGTCCCGTATCTCACGGGACCTGTGGGATAAGGTCCTTTTGGTTGCAGTGAGGTACATAGGTGTTAGTGGAACAACTCCACCTGACCTTAATCCCAAAATCATCTTTCTGTGCTGCAGCTCTTTGCTGATAAAGTCCTTATTGGTGTAAAATGTCATATGGAGCAGAAGCTGTCATCTGAAAAGGTTATGTTTTACCAGCAGCTTGAGTTTCCTTATTTTCATAATGTTGGGTGAACCGGTTCTAAATTTCACGGGGACAACCAGCAACACTGATTGATAACCTTAGAGCATCCTGTAGCTGAATCTGCATGAGCGGATTTACAATTAATGAAGTGGCAAGGCTTGTCACCAAACTCCTTAGGGGTAATGATGGAGCCCCTCTTCAGCACTCTATGTATTATGCAAACAATATTGCAAGTAATAGGTTGCTGTGAGGAAACGCTCTGATCCTTTTTTCTTTAATATGCTCTTTTCTTCTTTTAAATGGTTGTAGTGTTGTTTTGTGGGKTTTTTTTTGTTTTGTTTGTTTGTTGTTTTTGTTTGTTTGTTTTTCTGTGTGTTTGTTTTTTGGTTTTTTTTGGTGGTGGTGGGTTTTTTGTTTGTTTTTGGTGTTTGTGTTGGTGATTTGTGTTGTGTTGTTTAGTGTGGGGGTTTTTTTGTTTTTTGTTTTTTTTAATTTGGTGGTTAGCAAGTAGAAAGTTGTTCCTGCTGGGCTGGAACAGGCTGGTGTAGTCTAAGTTGTTGCTTGTTGACTTATTCTTGCACAACTCCCAGGAAAATGGACTGCAGGCTTTGCTCCATCTGGCTAAATGCCCCATCGTCTGTGAGGCACAAATTGAATTAAGAAACAAAGCTATTTTCTACAGTCTGGGCTGTTGCTACTCAGTCAGACACTGTTAGAAACCATTTTAAACATGGATTGCAAAGCTGATTTCATGTCAAGTACAAATAGGTGCTAGAAAGCGATACCTTTGTGGCTAAAGGTTGGAAGTGGTGTTGATTTTTCCCATCTTCGGTGCCAGCTTTGGAATATGAACACGGCCTGTGTCCCAGGCAGACTTGCTTGATAATAAATACTTCCATGTATTATTCAGGTGCCTGAATTGGCAGCAGGATTCTTGGAGATCTTGGCTTGCTCTTGAAAATTAAAATGTAGAAAATCAGAATCTGAATTTTGCCAGCATATCTACAAACAGCTTCAAGGTAGGTGTGGGATGGGGCTTCTTTAGCTTTGTGAATTCACCCTCCTTTGTTCTGTATCTCTGGGACTTGCTGGAAAGTAAATCTACTTTTCCTCAATCTGCATTATAAAAGGAAGCTCTTTTGTTATGTGTGTGCATTTCTGTTTTCTCTGGACCCCTCCACACACATAATCTCCAAACTGTAACTACTGTGGAACAAAGGCTTCTCTCCACTTTTGTGTTTAAGGTTTTAAGCCCCCTCGGGGTGATATGAGTGGCGCTGAGCAGAGAGACCATGATGCAACCCTAACCTGGTGTCGGGGCTCCCATCCGGGCACTCTGCTTGTAAAGACAGCCTCTCCTAAGCTTTGGGGATGGAAGAGCTTGGGAAACAAAGTGTTGTTTTAGCAGATGTATGAGTTTAAACAAAATAAAGTGAAGCTGTCAGCCCTTTCCCCAGACACACTGGTGACTTGAGGTCGATACTGGGTCTGGACACTACCTCTAGGAGCCCGGGAGGTATGTCTCTCAGCTGACCCAATCTGCTTCTCAAGGCTGAGATGAATCTGTTGTGGTGGTAGGGTTTATTGGTTAGCTGCCAAGGTGTATACTGTTGTGTCAATGGGGAAAGGTCCCGCATGAAGATATATCATAAAAATTGAATTCCCTCTCTCCTAAGGTCACAAAATATGAAGCTGTCTACCATGCAGCTCTGGGAGAAATGATTAATGGGGACCTTGGAAATCTGAAAGCTGCACCGCTGAGCCTGTTGGCTATACGAGCTGAAAGGTCTGACATCCCTACAATTGCAAGCTAGTAGGAAGCACGAGATAGCATTGCTGCCTTGGCCTCTCCTCTGTCATCTCCCCCCTCCTTTGCAGCTCAATCCAATCTCAAGATGGATCCAAAATATAGATACAAGCTGGCAAATTTCTGGGTGAATAGTGTTCTTCCCTGTATCCCTCTGTTGTATCTGCACCAGCTCTGTTAAATGAGATGTGCTTTGAGGAACAGAAATGTTAAAATGCATTTAGTAGTGACTTAGCTTCTTTATTTCTTTTCCTCCTCTGTTCTTCTCAGAAATAGGCAGCGAGTGGTTGGATCATGGTGTTGCTATGGTGAGTTTTAAGATACACCTTTGATCATAGTTGATAGGTGCCAGCCAGCATATTAATTCCAAGCTGTCCATATGGTTCCAGACCAAAATACCTCTCTTTTGCTACTCTTTATTTTGTTCAACACTTAGCCTGCTAGCTCACAGACTACTGTGTCTTATTGTGCTGCTCTAAGAAATCGGATCAGGTTTGATATTTCCTTTTCTCATCAGAGCAGCAGCTGACAGAATTAAAGCTGAGTTTCTTTCCATTTGTGAGAGTAGCAGTCAGGTCACTGTGTCTTCCCCAGAGCTGACTTTGGCAGCTCTTTAAGATTGGGTGTAAAAAGTACATTAAGAGATGGAGGAGAAAGGCTCTGTGTGGAGAAACACGAGGTACCACAAGCGTGGACTTAGCGATTTAAATTGCTTATACCCTTGTCTCTTGCTTTTTCAGTCTTCCTGTTGCACAACGGTGCATTCTGAACATACTGAAGTGCATGTATTTGCAGAAGTGATTTCTCTGAAATCAGGGGGCCCTCTTACATGAACAAGTGTTTGCTGATGTGAGTAAATTGCATAGTCAAGCCCTGGCTTTCGTGTTGATCTATTCTGTAGTGGTGGGGAAGTGTTGCGCTGCTCAGTATTGACTCCTCTAGCTAATTCAGCAGCAGAATTAATTGGAAGGAAGAATCCTGTTTGATTTTCCTTTGGTAGCAGCTGCAAGTAAAGGTCCTATTGATAGACATTGCAGTGTATGCAGATTAGTGTCACACTGGTGTACCCTTGATGTTGAAGTGTAAGAAGAGAAAGTGAAGGCTTTGGAGGGCTGATAGGAGGAATCGGAAAGTGTTCATCATTAGACTGTGGGAAAATGAGTGTTTGCACCCTGAGAGCCCGAGACCCAGGTGGGACTGGTTTCCAGGAAACAGTGTTTCCCGATAAGCAAGCACTTTATGTATAATACTTAAAAGCAGCTGGTAACTCCTCAGCAGAAGTGAAGGAGCAGGTAAGTGAGGTCGCCTGGCTTAAGATCAGCCTTTTTTTGGGTGAAGCATCTTAGTAAGGGAGTAACTTTAGCTTGATATGGTATCAGCGTTGTCCTTAATGAACATGAAAAGGACCTTTTTTGCTCATGGGCTTCAGGATTGGCACCAGAGGGTTTTGCTGAGGTAGCTGGCTTCAGGTAATCTCCTGTAGATTTAGCGATTTAATGTGAACTTCTGGGTATGTGAAATGAGATGCTGAGATTCCTCCCCTGAAAATCAGTAGCAGAACTCCTACTACAGACGAAGGAGGCAAGGTCAGATGGTTTTGTCCCAACAAGCACAATTAAGTCTACAAAATGATTCAACTAGAAATATGTCTGGAGTGGCAGCTCATCCCATCTGCCTTGTTTATGTTGGCCAAAGAGGAGTCCATAGCTCCAAAGCCTTACTAAACCACTCAGGTCTTCTCACTGAATTGAAAGCAAAAGCCTTGCTGAAGTCAGGGAGGCTTGGGCATCAACCGATTTTAGGCATATATCTGAAAGTTATTAATGCATTTTATAACTTGCCTGTATTACTTGGAGATGGTGTAGGAATGACTGGATTCATGCATAAATGTGGGAGCAAGTGCTGTAATTCAGAAACACTGTCAAAAATCAGCATTTTCCTTGTTGCTGTTTGGGGGAAGTCTGGCCTGCTGATTTAGCAATGCTGCTCTGCAGCAAAGTTGGCTGGGTGGTGGTTTTCTAGCCTTCGACTCCACTTGTTCTGCGATGGTTAAATGCCTCCTACCTATGAAAATATTTTGCTGTCCTGTGTGCTTTTATACAAATATAACTGAAAAGCCAAGTGACAGGGAATGTGGTGCTCAGTTATTTTCTGTGATTTATGCTCTGGTTTATCTGGCGAAGCAGCCTACGTACCCGAGAGAACAGTCTCAATATCTGTGTGAGCAGGGATCAGATAGCGGTCTGCCATGGCTTGTTGGGCTGGAGGGCTTAATCAGCTATTAGAAGGCAATATTAGGAAATATGATTTACAAAGAGATTCTGTTCAGAGAGTTTTTAGTCTTTTGTCAGTTCTAATAGAATATTCAAGAGGAAGTTTGCAATTTCAGTCTAATCCTTTTGGTTTTATTTTTCATTTTTGTGTGCTTGGTTTTCTGCCAAGCAATTTCCCGCTGCAACTATTTGCTAGGACTTGCTTATCTAGGCTTCTGTTATTATCCTGGTTGAATATTATTATTTACTTGTATGATAATACTTAGAGCTTCTGATCTGGGATCAAAGCTCCATTGTGCTAGATATTATACAGTTTATTAAAGATGAATATTCACTGTCCTAGAAATGTATGGGCTTACCTTATAATATCAAGAAGGGACAGAATGAGGTAACCAGGAAAACACTCACATGCAATATAATAAGCAACAGTCAATGCACACCTAGCTGTCTTGTTTTGAAATGACAAAGGTTTGTGCCTGAAAAAAAAAAAAAATTATAATGGCTAGAAAATGTTGTTTTCCCCAGCAAAACAACAATTATCAAAGTGTTTTCATTTTTGTTGCCTCTGCGAAATATTTGCAGTGCTCTTTTAGCACAGAATGGTTTTTGGTGCTATTTGCAGGACTACAGCCAACTTCACCAATCAGTGGGCACAAGAAGTTTCTTTAAACAGAAATTAGGAAATCCCAGGTAAGAAGTTTGCATGACAAACTTTAGTCAAATGTATACTCCTTTGAATTAAAACCTGGCCTGAGCCTCTAGTAAGTCCTTGCCTTGGTCCAGATCCTGCAAGCTTCCACATCTTCTGACCACTTCTGCAAAGCAGTTGGCACAGCTCATATTACTCCTACTTGGCATGTCTGCTACAATTGTGTTACAAGAGGCAGAATCACAGACCTTAAAGGGATTAAATGGATATAATTTTTGGATAAATCTGAGTATTTGTCATATGCTGAACTGGACAGTAGCATTAGCCGGGCTGGGAACTGGCTGGTTGATGTGCAGCCCTACCAAGAAGGACCATAGGTCACTGCAGACACAATGTTAAAGATGAGCCAACATTGTGAACAAGGCAAACTACACGCTGGGCTGCACTGTGAGGAACATTGCCAGCAGATTGAAGGAGATTAGTATTTTCTTCTACCCTTTGGTGCTCTCCCACTTCAAGGGGGCTGTGGAGAAGCTGAGGGGGTCCAAACCTGGTGACCACATTTGGTGTGYGAGAAAAGCAGTAGCAGTGAGTTTGAGACATTTTCACAGTACCACAAAGTGAAAGCTGAATGTGCCCCAGCAAGCACGAAGTCTGGGAATTTCCCCTCCTGTGGGAATGGAGGCTTTAAACGTTATCTTCCTCATCTTAAATGCCTTCTCAGCAAGCCTGCCTGTACCAGTGAGATTTGTCCACCCAAGTCTGGTGGCGTCCTTGGAGAAAATCAGCTTTTGCATAATCGGCCTCAACAGGAGGGTGCCTAAAGCTTGCGGGGTCAGGTTTGTTTTGTTTGTTGTGTTGTTTGGGTTGTGGTTTTTTTTTGGTTTTTTTTTTTTTTTTTTTTTTTTTTTTTTTTTTTTTTTGGAACAACAGTGTATTTCTTCTGCCAGCAAGGAGGCAAACATCTCTTCCACCTTGGAACTGTGCAGCCTGCACTTCTGTTTTTTTTTCTGCTGGCTCCCACACTTGGCTTTCTGTTGTTGCTGCTGCTGGCGAGCTTAATTTCAGAGATGTGCCAGGCTTAGCAGACAGATCCAAATTTAGGTGTCTCCGCCTTTAAATGGAACAGGTCTACAGAAGGCGTTTTTTTAGGGTAGCTATTCAGAACAACTAGTAACAGAGGCTTAGTGGCTGTGCATGAGACCGCACAGCATCCCTGAACCCAGCTGTGCTGGGCACTTGGCTTTTTTTTCTTTTATGCCTTCATTACTTGCCATGGTGATGGCCCTAGGTGACAGCAGTCCCAGGGAGAAGTTGGGAGCAGAAGCCTCCAGCCAGGCTTGATGTGGGGCTGGAGTTACTTTAGTTCTCAGGGCCCTGGGCTGCCTCATCCCACCCAGGCCTGTTTCCTTGCTTAACTTATGTACCGGTTTCCTGATGCATCTCCTCTCTCCTTCATATTCCTAGTGAAATGCTGGTACAGTGAGTTTTATTCCAGCCTGGCAGAGAAAGATGTTTCCTGGGCAGAAGATGGCATAAAAGGGTGGAGCAGAGATAATTTCCCTAATGCAAACTGGGTTAGTGTATACCTTTGTAAGGACTGTAGACAGGAGGGCTGTATTACGTAGCTCTTAGACTGCTTTGAGTTGCAGAATGGTTGGAGATAGGAGCTGGGGCATTTTAAGAATCTGATAGCTATTTCTGGCTTGTTTGGATGGAGTTGAGAAGCAAGAGGAAAGGGGCTGAAAATGAACAGGCTGGTGAGAAACTTAATGTGGCATATAACTAATTGCAAGACAAATGCYGTCTTGTATGTGTGTTAATTATTTTATTTTAAAATTGGCTGGCAGTTAACTATTATTACTTGAAGTCCTTTATGTCTTCAGGTTTAACATCTAAACTGTAAGGGAACTCACAGCTCTCCACAGTTGACTAGAAGCACATTTTAAAAGGTAGCCTGCAAGCTTGCAGTTGCTTAACTTTGCGTATGTTCTTTGGTAATACAGCAATGGTAAATATATGACTCCAGGAGTCTACTTGTAGGTGTGTCCGGTTTCTGTATTTCTGTCTTAGATTTTTTAAGTAGCTAATATTTGAGTAAGCGAAAGCTGAGCAAAGGTATTGCATTATCATTGGTTGCTTTATTTAATACTCAAGCCTCCTTCACTTTTTTCATTAAAGGGATTTGAGCCTGACAGCCTGCTGGGTTGCGTAAGGGCTGTGCCAGGTGAGTAGCACCCTGTGCCACAGCTGCCAACTGCATGCTGCACCCACCTTCCTCTCCTTCCAAAATACTCATCTGGCTCTGGAAATGTTTGCATTTGGACATGTCTTGTGACAGCTTTTTATGTGGCTTCTTGAATGCACATGTTCAGCCAGAAAATAATGAAATAAGCTTTGAATCTTGCCTCACATGCTGCAGATCTGTGGGAGGAAGATGGTAGTAGCTACTTGAAGGATTTCCAACATTGCATATAAGTCTTGAGTGGAATTAAACTGCTATAAAATGAGCTGCTGCCATGGGAACAATGTAGTAATGATTTCAGGGTGCTGAAGAATGCTTAGTCAGGATATGGGAGAATAGCCACTCGGACCATTACCTCCTGTGCCTTCGTTTCTTGTTTTTGTATCATGATGTTCCTGCTCATGGCCTTAACGTCAGTGAGTGGGACATGGGAAGGCGCTAAGGATGCTTTTAGGACTCTGAGGCATTTCAGTGCGGTGATAAATGGCAGAAATGACTCCTGAACTGCCCTTTGTGAAGAATCTCACCCTTCTGTTTGATGCCAGTTGCTCTGTGCTGCTGCTTCCTGTGCTGAAATGATTGCTGTTGAGGATACAGTTGTGAAAAGGAGCTGGGAGTGTGGCTGGTTTGTCTTTATCAGCAACTGCCGTGCTTGAGGCAGGATTTGGGGTAGGTCAGATAAAGGAACAGAGGCCTAAAGTCCTCCCCCTAAACTTCAGGCTCTTCAGTGAGGTGTGAAGGGTATGGGGCTGTTGCTGGTCTCCAGGCATCTCTTGAGGGTAATTCTTTGCAGGAGTACCTGGAATAAGATTGCATAAATCTGGACCTAAATGTGTTATCTTTAGGCCATTAGCTCCATCCCCAGCCTAATTCAGCAGGGACCAGAGAACCATCTTTTTTCTATTTTAGGGTCAAATACCTACTTTGCTGGCATTTCAGTCCTCAGTTCATTAAAATTAAAACTATTCTGTAAGACCTCAGCCTTTCATTAAGCTAACAAACCAGTCCTGGTTTTAATTTCTGTGGCTGGAATTTAATTTTGCACAAGCCCTGGTGCACAGGAAGCTTATAGACACTTCTGTGATTGCCTTTCAGCAGGCTTGCTGGTACTTATGCCACGATACTGTTATTACTAGCAGGGGCACACTAATGCCTTCCTGCTTAAACCTGTCTAGGAATCTATTAATGGGGTGGCCTATGTCCAAACTGCAAAGAGGAGCAAAAGCTCATCAGACAGTGTAAATGGTGATAATTTCAGCAAATGGTTTCTGTGTAAGGAGATTGATGTTTTAAGTGTCTCAGCAAATTGGTAATAATGATCAGCAATTCTCTACCATTCTTCACAAAGGAACAGGTCTTTGATGAAAGAAGCAATTAAGTGCAGCCACCTTCTGGACTGAGCTAGTGCAGACTTTTCCTGTTGTTCTGTAAGTTAACTATTAGACCTACAAGTCATGTTTAATGAGCTTTCTGCTTCCAGACCAGCAAGGAGTCTGCAATGAAGATGGGGAAATGTGACCAACATTTATGGCAAGTGCCTACTGCAGCTGTCAAATTACACTGGACAAAGCTGTGATTTCCTTGTAGTGGAAATGGGATAAACCAGGAGATGAGCAATAATTCTGCAACAGCTACTGTTCCTGTTGTGATGTTTGCTCATGTTACAGGTAGTGACTGCAGAATGAATATCAGCCGGTTCCCTAATGCAACATACGGAAAGATTTCAGCTTGGATGTCTGCATACATCCTGACTCTGTATTCGTAGATGTGAGGAAGAGATCTAAATTGAAGGTGAAAATGAACGCAGTGTTATGTAGAAGCTTCAGTGTAGGGCTCCTTTTACTTTGCTATGGGAGACATTAATTAGCATGGTCTATATGTTGCAGTAGCCCCTGAACAGCTTCACCTGCCCAGCTGCAAGATGATCAAGTTTAAAGCCCTGATTGAGTAGGGAAACCCAGGGAGCAGTTTCCAGATCCAGTGTTCTGTTTAACAACAAAACTCAGTTTCCTGATTCAGTCTCCTCCTGAGCCTATGTAAACTTCTTGCACCCACAGTGTCCTTTCACAGGGCAATCCTACTTGTGTGAAGAACAGGGATGCTGTTAGCTTCACTTAGTAGACTCAAGGTCCTGCCTTGGAAAAGACAGCAAGCAATCGGTTGTTACCCACGCTGATGCCAGTCATCCTTTTACAGACCTCTGTTTTGTCCCACTAAGTCAGGTGTTTCCCAGACTAATGAGTCCCAGACTATTTAGTCATTCCTTATACAAAGCAGTGCCTTTGATCATTCTTGCTGTCTTTCCATAAGCATATTCCAGCTCTAATTTACCTTGTCTGAGGTGAGAGGACCAGAACTTCATGTAGTATTCAATGTGTGAATTAGCTGTGGATTTATAATGTCGTCTTCCCTACTCCAGTGTGGGCTCCTAATGAAACTTCACTGATGACCTCCTTTCACTGGGAACTGAATGCTTACTCCTATCCTACGTTTCCTAACTTTTAAACAATTGTTTTTCTATGCAAGGATTTCCCTTCTTATCCTGCAGCTTTTAGCTTTCAAGAGCTTTAGATGAAGGTCTTTGTCACAACTCTTCTTGAAATCCAGATTATGTGAGATAAATCATTTTTATCCACACAATTGCTGACATATTGCAGGAACTCCAAGAGGCTGGAAAGGCAGGGCTCCCCCTTACAGCAGCTGTGTTGACTCTGCAACAAGCTTGTGTTTATGTGGGTATCTGTTATCCTTTATTATAGGCTTCACAAAGTTGCCAGATACAAACATTAGTCATATAGGCCTGTAGTTCCCCAGATCCTCCCAAAATCTCTTCTAAAGGCTTCACGTTTTTCATTTTTCAGTAATCCAGCTATCTCAACTATGAGTGTTCTTAAAATTCTCAAGTGAATGCCATCTAGTCCTGATTTGTTCCTTTTTCGTACTTGTACCAGAAGTCCTCCTGTGATCATTGAAATTTCAGATAGATCCTGAAAAGGCTCCACTGTGAGAACCTCCCCAGTTTCTGTTTGTGTTTCTCTTGCAATTAGATCTACATAGGTTTTAATGGGTATGGCTTTTGTTAGTTACTTGAAACAGCTTTTAGATTAATTCCTGCTGTAAAGAATATCAAGAGACTAGCTATGTATGTTTCCCCTATTTGTCACATTTTATTTTAACATCATTTCAATTCTCTTTAAAAGGAGAAAAAAAACCCAGACAAACATCTCACACTTGGGATGTTTTTTGTTGCTCTGGCAAGACAAAGGGATCTTCAAATTTGGAAAATTACATTTACGTCTCTTTACACTGACAGATCAGTGGAAAGCAGTTGCTGCTGTAAATGAGAACTACACCCCATAGTTTTCTTCTGGCAAGACAAAGAATACTTTAATACAGATATGAAGTACTTAAAATGTTCATAAAAGTCACTCCATTGCTCTAAATCTAAGCAGTCACATTTAAAGAAAAATTAAGTGCTGCTGTTTCCACATTCAAGTCAATTCATCTAGGTATGACTTATTTCTCTCCTGTGTTTACCCAGTTCCATCTGATAAGACCATCTATCTTTGGATTATGATGGAATTGAACTTTGTGCAGGCAGGCTCACAGCTCACATTGGCACTGTGAGGACAGCTTATGGCTTTTCACATTGATTTCTCTGTGCCATTATAATCTTATCAGCTTGTTTTCATCCCCTGGAGGTATGCAGAAATGCAAATGCTAACCTAGCTCTCTCAATTTTTAGAAGTAGCTGAAGCCAATGAGTTTTGTATGGAACTAAATTTCTTTCAATCTCATCTACTTTAACATGGAGTCTTCAAAATGGTACCCAAATCAGGCAATTAGCAGGCAGGTAAATGACATTTCAGCACACAAGGCAATTTTTTTGCCTCTATTCTGATCTCAAATTGCAACATTTCAGTTGTGTTTTTTTGCAAGTCCAAGCAAAATAGTAAATACTGAATTGCCAACTCTAGTGAAAAAGTGTGCTCTAGGCTTCCTCAGCACTTGAGCTGTTTTAGCAATCAGCTCTCAGTTTGTTGTTGGGCTCTTTTATAAATGTCTTCACTTTTCATGTTTTTGTTTATCATGAGAGCTAGAAGCCTATATTTTCTTAAATAAAAGCTGATATTATTTGTGTTCACATGTCCCCAAGAACACAGACTTGAGGAAATATACTGAATCCCTTTAAATTGGAAATGAAATGGCAACTTTTCACAACAAAGTAAGTAGTACAATACCAACACCTTATTATTTTATGAATGTATTTATTATTATTATTATATAACCCTAGTCTCTGAACTTTTCAATAGGAAAAAAGAAATTTAGGATGTTCAGAGTTGGCTGCCTTGGAGCTGAGATGTCCTTTAGGCACTTGTATAAAAGCTGTTGGCTTTCAGAAGTGCTGACTCTTGCTGGAGTTGGTAAAATCTGTGGCTGCTCAGACCTTTGAAAACTGGGCTGGTTTTGTTCAGGTGAGCAGATGTGGAGTTAGACGCGGACATCTGGGCATCACATTCTGGAATTGGGACTGCAGTATCATCTTTATTCCCCAGTCTGCCTCTCCACCTTGTTTGTGTTCACCTGTAGCTTGGTCTCACATCTGCTGAAGCTACTGACAATACTGACAAAACTCCTCTTTCCTTTTTTTTTTTTTTTTTTTTTTTTTTTTTTGCATGTTGGGCTGTGTACTCTTACATCCTTTAATCTAAGATTCAGTAAGGTAAACAGGAAGATTCTCACTGACTTTGGAAATTTTCAGGCCAGATCCTTTCATGATTCTCTTTTATCACCTGGGCAATGTTACATGAAAAGGCAATTCCTGATAACTTTCCTGAAGTCCCCTTTGCTTTTAGAGATCACTCCATTATTGTAATCAGGCCAACACCAAGATAAGTGTGGTATTAGCTGAGAGGTTATTAGCTTTGATGTTTATTAGTGCAGCAAAGGTTACTAGAGTTCTTTTTGGTTATATGCTTGTGTTTTTAAAATTTGGCAGGAGGTACCAGGAAGAAAGGTAGGTTTTCTGACTTGGGCGTATGAACTGAAAAGAAATAAAATCTAATTTAAAGTCACAAATTTTCCTGTTCAATGCAGTGTTATACCTCATAACACAGAATACACTGAATACGAGAGCCCCAAACTACATTTGAGATCCAGTTGAAGCCCATCTTTCCAGACTAGATGGGAAGACTGAAAATATTCAGCATTTGGGATGTTGCAGAAACACTTATTGAAGGTGAGAAAGTTTCAAGGCTGGAAGAGGTGCCTAATAATAATGATATCCCAGAACTCAGGTAACTTATAGGCCTTTACATGCTGAAGGCTATTGTTGATGACAGTTTTACATCCTGATTCAAGCAAGCAGTCCTGCTCTGCAAACCCCTGATGTACAATTTAGTCTATATAGGCTGCATTAGCCTATACCCTGCTGGTGCTTTGTGTGCTTCGATACTTGTGTTTTGCTGYATTGGAATATTTAAGCATGCACTTGAATATTTTGCTGAACTGCTGCCCTAGAAAGGTGGTATAAATTGAGTTTATGTAATTTCTAAAACACTGCAATGAATACTTCAGAGAAAGATACTTCTCTGGATCCTTTTATGCTAGCACTTATGTGGTAGGGGTTTTGGTGTTTTGTTTCTCAAACTTAGACATTCTGTCACATTATTCTTGTACTGTGTTAATTCTTTTAGTTTTTAATTCAGAGACATTTTTGGAGACTGTATTCTTCTGTTAAGTGAAATAAAACTTTCATCTATCCTTAGACATCTCACACAATGACATCTATTTTCAGCTGAGGACGTTTTGTTTCGAACTGTTGGTCTCAAGATTTATTTCCCATTTCCCTGTCTCCTTTTCATCAAGTCTAAATGCAGAGTCATGATTGTTCTTCTCAGACCCAAGCCTTCGATGTCCTTTCTTCTTTGTTTCAGTTTGATTCCAGCTACATCAGGAACACTGTCTTGAAATCCAGACTCCAAATATGTGGCTTTCTTTCACAGAGTGAAGTATATTCTCCTGGGAAGTCCAATGTGCAAATTGATTTCTGGGTACGAGCCGAAAAGGATTCACAGATGTGGACTGGTCAAGATTTTTCAAATGTCGGTCCTGATTTCAGGTTATCTTAAATCTTTAATATGCCACTTGAAGTGCTGGAGAAGATCCTGGCTTGCAAAATGTGGCTGCTGAGCTCTTTGAAATTAGGATCTCTTACATTCTCTCCACTTGGACATCTATGTTGCTAGGTGCTTTTCACCACTCATATAACAAAAATGGCCCATTCTTTTTTCCTTAAACTGAGGAATATGACTGACACTCTTAAATAAGGAAAGACTGTTAGCTATATTCAGAGAAGTGTGAGGTCTGTTTCTCTTTCAAATTTGCAGTTCATTTAGAACTAATTATTGAAAGCCCTAAACACTTGTATATGTCTGTGAGCTGAGGTGCCTGTGGGATGTGTCTTCTCCATATCTAAAGGAGGAGACATTGGTGTATTGCACTGATGGATGACTGGCAGACAGAGTCGTTACTCACAGGCAAAGAAATAAAAMTGTCTATTATAAGTCCATCCCATCTGTTGTGGAGAGATGCCAAATAGTACCAATACTTGGGGTGTAGGTTCATATCACACTCAGCTGATGTGAGGGCCTTGTGATTGACCTCCCTTTACATCGCCATCTGCTCTTGTCTCTTTTTTTGAACTGGCACCCGTGCACATAAAAATAGGTCGTACAAAACCATCTATTTATTTTGGGATGGTTAAACTCCCTGAATCAGCTCACTGTGCCTCTCAACGAAGATGCAAAAGCTCAGAGCTGCCTTCCCTCCCAGTGGGGAGCAGACATGACCCCTCTTGGGAGCAGCTCACTGTCGAAGCCATGCTGTTGTGTGATGAAGCCTCCATCCCAGGGGCAAAGCCTGTGTGCTGGGTTCGCAGTCCCACCTTGGGATGCTTTGGATGGGGGCTCCAGGGGATGGCCGAAAGCTGGGGAGGGTGCACCAGACCCACTCTTACTATCTCTGCAGTCAATTGGGTAGGAGGGAGGATTGCTGCTATGGGGCACTTCAGACCAGGGACTGGCAGGCTTTTCTGAGCCGTCATCTGCAGGAGATGATTGCTGATTCATAAAGAAGGGACCAAGGTGAGTATATTCCCAGGCTAAAGCCAACTTTCATAAGTGTGCTCCTAAATCTGTCTGAAACCTTCCGCCACAGGCATTTACTCACCAGCCTTCCAGATCATCCTAGCTGTTTTGACATATGATATTTAGAGGCAAACATCCAGCCTAGCCTCTCTTTCACAAAAGTTCAGTAATCACTGCAAATCATTGTGCATATAGTTTGGAACTGCAGTTTAGATGGTTCTGAAATGAGCCCTTGAAAATGCTATTAAGTGAGGATATGGCAAGAATGAATCATTTCTGACCCTTTGAACTCCTCTGGGCTAGTCAAAATAGTGATTGGTGTTTTCTCTTGCACAGTCCAGTCATCTTCCCAAGCATTTTACTGAGCTGTGTCTTCTGGACATTGATGGATGAGCTCTGGACAATCTTGTTACTGCAGTTGTAAAAGGTACTACTCCCTGCTCCTGTTTCTTTCCTGGGGGTACTGGACCCATAACAGAAACAGCAGAAGGAAACGTGCATTAGTAGCTGCAGTAAAAAATCCAGCATCTCAGCCTAAAAACACTTCCTAAGCTGCCCCAAGGAAATTCTTCAAAGCCAGGGCACAGTTAGTGCCCCTGTTTAAGACAGGGCACAGCTCCTGTATTAATGTTACATTATCAGATATACCACTGTAAAGCTTGATCAATTTTTCTTAAGCTGGCTTTTTTTTTTGTTTTGACAAGGACTGGAGAAAAGCCGAAGTGGTCCCTGCCAGGGCTTTCCCTCCCTTGGGTGTTTGGGGGCACAGGGCATGGAGGCTTCTCTTAGAATCCGCAGTACAATTCCAGCTGGTTTAAACAGACCAAGAACCAACCTCACACTCTTGTCTCAGATGAGTGTCTTGCTAAGTTGTTGCTTTACTTTTCCTGTCACGTTAGACCTAGGGTAGCTGATATTTTCCTTTAGGCCCTGATTCTGGGAACTAGGGGATTGCTCAGAAATGCAACCAGTGCTGAAACATCTTGAATATCTTGCATCTCCTACTTGAAAAACAGGAAGGAAATAAAAGAACAGAAAAAATACTATATTTTAAAATCTCATGTTGTTTTTCTTTTTTAGTTAGCCTCATGAGTTTTATGGTTTGATTCATGATTATATAGTGCTGTGTCTTGGCAGCAGGAGTCTTTTGGCAATCACAGGGAGTCATGCTGAAGGACAAATACAGCCTCATAATTATTCTAGCCTTTCTGTACAAGGAAAATGCCTTAGTGTCTGGAACTGCATAGTTTCTAAGCTTCTGTGATGTTCTCCCGCTTGTCTTGTGACATCTCCAGCAGGAACGCAGAAAACAGTGTTAGCTAACCAGCTACGTATTCTAGGCAGATTGCTCTTACTTAGTGCTGTGCTACTGTGTAACAGGATGTTGTTTCTTTTCTCACGTTGCTACCTGGTCTGCTTGCAGAAGATGATGGCATCTATTTCAAAAGCACTGTTTACACATGTATCCTTTGTCCTCAGCATGTTGGTTGCACTTCAAGGTGGGAGAAACTTCTCTCTAGGAAGGACTTCTGCAGGAAACAGGAGCTGCATTTTAGCATGGAAGCTCCAAACAATCATGGTCATCTGGTATAGGATGCTTATGGGGTTTTGACTTTTTAAGTAGAGGCTCCATCCTGCAAGCTCTTGTTGCTTCACAAAGCAGAACCATGGCCAAGGATCTCAATGAAGAGTTGTCAAAACTGGACTTGCTGTGAAGTGGTATGGAGTTTCCTGACACAGAGCAGCTCTCCGTGCTGCAGACTTCCCACATGCCCTGCACCCCAGGGTGTGGGGCTCCATTTCTCGGCTTGGTCTTGACAAGCATTCTCTCTCCTGTAGGTCTGACCCAGAGCCTATCCCTTTGAAGGGGAAGTCAGTAACAACACCTATAATCTGTTCTGCTTATTGATTCTGGGGGTGGAGAGTGGTTCCAGGGCTCCATATTAAGAATTTGTTGCAGTGTAATGAACCAGGCATCATCTTACCTCTTAAATCAGAGAGCCCAGGAAAAATTGTCTCACTGCTGTCTCTTCAGGACAATGTTGGCAGACAAGCTGGACACTCTGTGGCCTCTGCAGACTATGACAGCAGCACAAATCATGACCTAGAGGACAGTAATTGTAGCCAAATTATTCCCTTATTGCTTCTATCAGCAGCATTTTTCATGTCACAGACATGGCTTTTGTCTGACACCCATATTCTGCTGATAATCCTCCAGTCGCATCTTTTCTTTATACATTTCCTGTTGTATTACTGTTCTGGCTGGAAGCTGCTTTCACATGCCAGCAAGGAGTTTTSCTCTCAGAATATGTATTTTTAAAAAAACCTCCATGCAAAGACCAACTTTGCTTTTATAACAGATGTCTGTCTCTTTGTCAATCCAGACATGAAACAGGTAATGACTTGGGATCTTGCCAGTAAGCCCCATTCCTCTGCCATGAATAATATGATAATGTGTTGCAAATTAACTCTTTGTCTTACACTGGCAGATTCCAGGAGAAGAATATCCAAATGTGTTTGTTGAGTTTGTAAAATGCTATTAATGTAGATCTCTCCCTCTCTTCACAGAGACACCCATGTTGAGTTGTGGGCTTAGGTTTTATTTCTGAATTAAATTCAGTAACCAGGAATAGGAGAGGAGAAGAATTAGGAGCTGGGAGAAGATTTTTCTGGCTGTGATTTGAGAAGGGATAATGGAGCAGATACTTTAGGCCAGATACAACAGCCTATTTAYGTTCTTAATTCTTAGTGAAATAAATGGGAAAGCCAATAAAATACAGACCCATTCTAATGAAATCAGTGGTAAAATAACAAATGTAAGTAGCTTTTTGAATATGGTCCCTACTGTGGTTTATGAGAAAAACAGATGAGAAAGTTCTCCCATCAAAACATGTCCTTATTGTAGTAACAAAAATGAAGATTTGAAAACAAACTGAGCAAATTGGAAGCCAAAAACTTAGTTTTTCTTCTCTTTTGAACAAAAGCAAGCAGGATAAAAAGTGTCTTTTGGTACTGGAAATCTCTATGCTAAGTTTCAGCCAGGGAAGAATGTTATTTGCACCAGGTAAAAACATGTTCCACATTCCAGAAAATGAGTCCTTAGCATGGAAATGCCGATCCAGTCCTAAGTACAGTTTTATAAATAACACATTAATAAGAAGAACAAACCCAAATCTCTTTAAGCCAGTCCCAGTGGTCTGCATTAGATGAACTACAGCTGGCAGAAGCAGAGATACTAAATCTTTAATCACTTTCACAAAGAGGAGGAGACCTCCAAAGATGTGCAGCTTTCTGAGATTGAGCTGCTTTTAGGAAATATTAATTTAAATTTGACCACCAAAGCCTTTTGTTCTTTCTAAATAGTTGTAACTAGGAGAATGCTAAAAGGTCTGCTTTTTGTGTAAATAGCTTGTCTCAAAATTATGCTGATGTGATCTTAGCTGAGACAAACATCTTTCTGTGTACATTGAAATACAGTGTGAGCTATGGGAGAGAAGATGAATTTCAGCCAAAGATAAATATAAACAGTGCATTTCAAGCTTTAGCAGAAGATACTTCTGGTCGCAGCCTAATAGGCAGCTGTCTCTTGGTGGTTGCAGCATTGCTTTGGCTTCTGCCGAATGGGCGAAGATGACACGCTTTAAATTTTTTTGCCAATTTTAGTCCTGCTACTTTGAGCATCTCTGCATTTGTTGAGCAGTGCACGCATATATTCCTGCTCCTTTTGAGGGCACTCTTCATGCAGGGTCCTGCATTAAGACTATCCATCAGTCTTTGCAGAATGAGAGTATAAATCATTTATAAGTTAAGAGACTGAGAAGCTATGCAGTGCTACAGATGTGGTATTGTATAAAGTTCTGTTAATTGATGTGGCCGTTGCAAAAGCATCTACTCAAATGCATTTACTTTGCCCAGTGTTCCGGGATTTAATGGACAAAACCTGYCATAAAATAAGTGCAAGTAGTCAGCAAATCAGGTTTTTCATTGTCAGTTCTGCTCATCTGGAATGTAAGCCACCTCTTGGAATGTGTGTAGATAGATCAGGTCCTTGGATGATTGAATTCAGCCTAACTCCTCTGAAATGAAAAATTCAGTGGGAGATGTAAGAGACAGACCAAACTGCAGTTGAAAATTATTTGACATGTCTCTCTGTAAGCTTCTATAAGGTGCTTAAAACTGCTCAACTGGTGTCGCTGGAGGGCAGTTCTGTAGGAGCCAGGCATTTTGAACTGCTCTGAATGATATGAGCTGAAGGTCTGGCTCATTAAAGCTGATAGTCACAGGTCCTGATAGTCACAGGTCCTGAGGATGCGTACTCATAGCTACCTTGAAAACAAACAGATGCAGTGGGACAAAATACCTTTTTGAGCATGAATATGTGCTAGTATCTCTCTTCATGTCCTCTTCTATATATGTGTATGAATATACATAGGTATATGTATTTATATATTTATATATGAGAAAAGGGAAGAGATGCAATATATTTCAATTAGCTTATTTCATATTTGCATGTCTGAAAGCGTTGTGTGTCAGAGCGGGCAGGAGGAAAGGTTAGAGTTGGGAGCTCTGCCTTGGAGCTAGGAGAACGTGCAGTTGGTTATTAGATGAAACACTTTCAGGCTAGTGAAAATTGTCAAATACAGTTTTAATACCTCTGGGAAGATCACTGGTTTGACTGTCCTCTCATTATGTGCCTTGGGAATGGACTCCGTGAGATTGCTGGTGTGTTCTCTTATTAGTTTGCCTTTCTATTGCAGGAAAGCTGATAGGCTTACAGCATTAGACTTTTTTTTGCAGGAGATGCTGAATGAACATGTAGAAAACAGCAATCCCAGAATACTGCCAGTTCATTGCTGTTAACAAGCGGAGAGTTGGTCCTGATGCAGGACCAAAATGAAGTTGCCTTCAGTTCAGCATAAGTCATGTGAAACAAATATTCTGCTATTCTGAGTGAATGACTCCTTCCTTTTGCACTTCATCTAAACCCAATCAAAAAGCCACATCATCAACTGGAAAGAAAATGCTTGCAGTCACAAAGCAAGCAGGGCACCAAAAGGGGTCTATTTAATCATTTTCATGTGTTGCTAATGGGAAAATACAGAAAGCAAGTCATCTGCAGTAGCAGGCATTTTTAAGACTTCCACAAGCCATGTTTTCTTAATGCTTATGTGAGTATGACTGCAGAATAATTGGTGTCATAACTTTTACTGCTGACTGTCCTGCAGAGAAATTACAGTCTGTACCTGAGAGATGCAGTCAGAGCTCTTGCCACAGGGAGTTTCATGTCATAGACCAGACCCGATATAACATAGGCAGCAGAAGGTTAACAGGACAGAAAGCAGAAAATATAATTAGGAGACTTGGGGGGTGACAGTAGGGAGGGAACAATCACATCTTGCAGCCAAATACATCTGAAGAGCCATGTCAGACTGCTGAAGATAACGATACCTAAAATCAGTTAGTCACCTGGAGATCTCCATAGCCAGAGACTATCCTCATAATGGTGGTTATGATGGAAATGTAGAAATCCTGGACTGAAACTTATATTTGAAGTATATTGGGAGTTTTAAACATACTACAACTATTTTAGAATGTAATATGTACCACATACTGCTGCTGACTTCTGCTGTTGCAGATTTCCCTCTTGTCTTTGTCAGTTCACAGACTAATTTCCCCAGCTGTGTGGCAGCAAAACCACTCACCAGGTCAGTTGATACTGGGTTTTTGTTAGCAAATAACATTGCTTGCACTGGTCCCGGCAGAGGTTTTCTTGGTCATTTGAAACACAAAGGCAATCTCATGTTTTCTTCTGTCTGGTAAATCTCTTTAGGCCTGACTCAAGATACCAAAGGGTACAAGACCTGGGATGTCATTTGTCTTACAAAGTACCTATGCAGTACCTACTTATGAAATTAGTCTGCGTGGTCAGTCAACTTGTGTTCTAGACTGAGCTTCTTGGTTAGGTGTCACTGTGCTGCTGCCCTAGAAAAGTGGTTTGAAAGCCAGAGAAGTCCAAGGAAGCTTTTCTTGGCTGGTCCTGCCCAAACTGGCATTGCTGTGTGTTAGTCACAGCCCTCAGATACATATCGCCATTTAATTTTTAGGGCTTTTTCTGCTTTACAGCAACCATAACCACTTGCAAAGGGAAAAAAAAACCCAACCACATTGTGAAGTAGATTAACTTTCATTTCAGCTGCCCTTTTCCTCTCAATACCTTCCATCATTGCCAGGAACCTCTGTCTCAGGCAGTACATTGAAAACAAAAGCCTAAACTTTTCCTTGTTACAGTGCTGGGTGAGCCGTCATGTATAAACCAGCAGTACCTTTTGCAGTGATTTTTCACACTGACAGCATGCAGATACTTGCCAACCTTTTCAGCTGAGACCTCTCACTTTGCTATATGTTCAGAGCTGTTGGTGCATTAGGGGAATGCCTGCTAGTTTGGGGTACTTTTGAATAAATACCTACCTAACAGCTGTTTATGAAAAATTGCCACTTTGCATAATTTTTGCATTTTTTTTGTCTCATTCATTTTAAAGGCCAGCTTTCATAATGTATGTTAAAGATACAATTCATGTTTGTAGAAGTCTGTTAAAATCGCAGAAAATAGCCCCGTGCTTCGCTGTAAGAGGTATTTCTCTCTGGTCAGTCATGGTGTCTTCTGAAACCGGAGAAGTTCCCCTCATGAAGTGGTGGGTTTTGATTTGCTTGTCTTAAAAATAGCATAGTGCAGAGCATGGTTTTGGTTTTGCAGCTTCCTCTCTGTGCAGTTCCAAGCTGACAAGATGCTTGTTTATGAAACTGAGAGCTTGAATATCTGGCTGTAATCAAAATGCCAGTGCTATAATTTGGAGCATATGCTAAGAGAGTTGAAAACTGTAAGAAGGCCTTTTACATGATTAAGTCGATGTCCTTACAAAGATATGACAGATTCCAGTAAACGTTTTTCTCCAGCATTAAAGTGATACTGCAGTGATTAGAACCAAAAAGCTCTTCTTTCAGCTTTTCACATGTTTGCTCACGCAAATATTTTTGAATTGGAGAAAACATGACAAAATAAGTGTTTGATCATTTTGGGGTTTTTGAAGTGACCAAATGATGCTTTTCCCCATTTTTGTGTTTAGAAATTTGAGTAATACAGAAAACTTATCTGTAAAAGTTTATATGGCCTTCAGCAAGGACAGGCACCTGGAACTGTCTGCAGAAAGTTGTTCTAGAGGTGTCAGTTTTAAATGAGAGCTACATCCCCAGTAGCGCAGCAACGTTCTTGCTCTTTACACATTGGCAATGCTGTTCCAGATGGCAGAGGTTTGAATCCTGCACGGTCTGAATGGGAACATGCACATAGCAGAGTCCAAACACAGCTGTGCTTATTTCAGCCCTCACACATTCAAATGCCCCTAGACGTGCTGTTATGTGTATGTGAGAGCTGTCAAATAGACCACTCATTGGCTTATGCTTTGTAATCAGATGTGTGTGGGAAGCTTACAGTGACAGGCCCCTCTTCTGCAAACATTTGCACACTTGAGTAATTTCACTGGTGTGAATAGGTCTGTTAGGCAGGAAAGCACTTGAGGCTTTTCATTTTTTTTAACTTGGGGGGGGGTTAGTTTGAAAGACAGACTGAGGGGACTCCCTTCTTTGTCTCGGACACAGTCTGAATAGGACTCTTTTCTGTCATTTAATATTATTCCTGCAGGAGTGAAGTGAAAAAAGAGAACTTAATATATGCAGAGACCTGTATACATAAATAATGTGTTAGGTTCAGATATAGGTGTAGATGGAACTAAGAGGAATGATCATAGAAATGAAGTTACTCATCAGTGCAAAACCAGGAATGAAGAAAAGATTTGGAGATTAGTCCAAGTTTAATAAAATCATTGCTGTATGCCCTCTTGAAATGCTGTATCTTTGCTAGAGCCCCCCTAAGGTGCAAACTGTAATGCAGCATTTCATGTAGGCAAGATAGATGATAGTGTCTCCAGGTGCTGGGTTTCTGTAGGGGTTCTGCCCTTGCTTATCTTCCTCTCTTTACTTGTATGTTGTTATATTATGGTTAATTACACCATAAGAGATCAAAGGGGTTTTTTTTCCAAATCTTATCTGTCCACAAAGCTGCTGCTAGCCCATTTAAGGTTTTATTTGTTTCCCTTTCACTGAGTGACTGCAAACTGAGAACTTCTTCCTAAGTGGTCCCTTTGAAAAACGCTGATGTGATTCATGCCCCTTCCCATGCTCCAGCTGTGAAAAGCTCACTGCTTGCATGGAATCACCCTCCAGGCAGCATGCCCGTGAGAGTCCATTCTATACATTGTGATGGAAAGCAATGGGAAAAGGTAATTAGAGTGGGATTTAACGTGGTATATCAGGCATCTGTGAGATTGAGTTTACAGCTGCAGTTTGGAGTGTATCATGCCTTCAACTTGATTGATCTATTAATTTTACAAACTTTATACCCGTGAAGAGAGACACATGACAGCACTCAGGACTGCAGTGCTCCATTTATTTGCAGACAGATTACCATACTCAAAGCAGGGACGTATGCTTTTTCACTGCCTTGCCTTGCCAGTGTACCTTATCTTTGAACTGGAGGGATCACAGGAGAGGTGGAAGGGCAGATTGTGAGTAAAGTACTAGGAACCAGCTTCTGCTCCACTGAGATGATTAGGGGGTTTGCCACCAAGCTCAGAGTGAATAGCATCAGGTCCTAGACTGTGTTCTTGGAGACTTAGTTCTGGTTGCATCTTCCCCTGTATCTTACTCCATTGTCTGTTCTCAGTATGCCTCCAGCCTTCAGTGTCCCAAGGCCAGGCTTCTGGTTGATAGCTGGAAAGGCTCAGCATGGAAGATACGTCCCTTGTCTAACCCGTGTGTGTTTCTGAGCTGTTTGTGGCTTCTTTTGGATCTGCTGCCATGTAAGCCAGGTTCAGCTGCCAATGATTTTACCTTCCTTCACTTGTGAAGTGGCTGCACCAGCAGTTAACTCCTGAGCCCCTTCAGTGGTGGGATGGAAGGCTGGAATGAAAACACACAGCTTGGCCAAATTTCGGTACTTTTCCATAGGATCAGTGCTAGGCTGTATTTGTAAGTTCCTGCTTCCAAATAGTGGTGGTGGGGGTGGTGGTGTCAGGGGAGGGTTTCAGTACTAAAGTTTTCAAAGGGAAGGTCTCTGGCTAGTGTGCAAAATACACTGTATCTCTAGTCATTCATACAAATCACTGATTATCTCTGCTTGAAGTATCCTTTAAACCAGCCCTAAGGCAGGTCACTGAGATGCTGAATTTCAACACAAATAGTTGAAATTCGGTTGAGTAGAAGTCCTCTACTGGGAAGTCTTGGGTAACTTTAATTATAAGCCATTGTAGTGATGTTAGTAAGTTTGTCTACTACTGTCCATGGCACTCTCAGTGTAAATAAATGGGTCTGATGAAGCATTAGGAAAAACCATGTAACTGTAGAGATGATGAATCGTTGGAAAAGGCTGTGGGGGAAAAGCTGTGCAGTTTTCCTCACTGGAAGTCTTTAAGAGCATCCTGGAGAAATACCTGCCAGGCATGACCTGAGTACACTCAGTTTTGCTTTGGGCAGAGGCATGGGGAAGAAGTGCATTACAGGACTTTTTGAGATCTCTTTCAGCCTGGGATGGATGGATAACACATTCATCAGTTAATAAACATTTCACATAATTTTCTTATGTGTCTCTCACTTCTACATAATGAATGTTGCCTTAAGTGTCTCTTGCAGCCCCTTATCAAAAAGACACCATAACTATAGTTAATTGGCCCTCTCTGCCAGGTGCAGTAGATTAAGGACAACAGTGAGTGATACAGCTTCAGAAAGCCCAACAAATGGACTGTGCTCTGTTGAGTGTCCTTGTAGCTTTGTGTGGGTATTGACAGCTGTTATGGAACAGAGCAGAGATCATTCTGTTTGAAGGAAGCATTTGGGTGGAAAGCATATCAGCTGGTGTTTGTTGCTCTGTACCTACCAAACGGAAGTTTTCTGGGGCAGCTGCATCTACATGATGATCTGCTGGTGTTCGGGGTTGGTTTTGGTTGTACTTCTGAGGGTAAAGGCAGCAAGCACAGCCAAGTGCTATGTAGCCACAGAGAGACACAGTGGTAATGCTCTCGGGTTGCATCTTGCATTTATGCTGCATGGCATGTATCAAGAGTCACTGCAGTGGCATTTCGCAAATGTTACAGTCTTGCCTGCTGCTCCAAATTCCGCACCAGGTCACGAGTTGCAAATCTTGAAAACCTCCAAACTTGGAATTCTCCCCTACCCCCCCAGTATTTCCATTTGTGCATGAGGCTTCCACATGCAGCTGCAGCCAGTCTTGGGGGAAAGAGTGACGCAGCCTTGACCCAGGTGCATCCCTACATGGGTACTTCAGTGGTAGAAAGGTACAAGGGTACTTTAAATAGCTGTTTAGGAGCCAAAATTGTGTAGCCAAAAGTAGTGCTCCCTTCCCAAAAAAGGATGTATGTGAGGGGAATGGAAAGGAGCTTCAGTGCGTGTTTTCACTTGCTACCTTTAGGTGTCTGACTTAAATGTCTGCCCTAAGAGTGTAGGGATACTAGTGCCCTGCTAAGAGAGGCTGCTGCTTTGAGTCACTCCTGGCAGGAGTCTCTCTCCTTCCACTAAAAACAGAGAGACTAATTTCCTAATTTAGGAGCCATAATTGGTTACCAGAGGTTGGGCAATGTAAATACCAGCAACAAGGATCCTCCTGAAAGAGGAGAGCACTGCTAGAATACTTACCTACTGGATGTACGGTTCTCTGGAGTCTGCTGCAGGTGGGGCATGATTTTATGGCAACCGGAAAGCTGCCGTAACTACTCTGGGGTTGAATTTGCCATTAGCTGTTATCAAAATTAGGCTCCTGTTTTCTGGTGTATAACTGGGTTTATTCTCGGTGTATGTGTGTTAGTACTGCTTATCTTCCCAGGTCTTAGTCAGGTCCTAGCAGATGTCTGCTTGGGAAGCCTGGGTATCAGTTTTGTTGATATCATGGTCTCTCTGCAGGCTGGAGCAATAGTCTTTTTGCTCCTTAGTTCCCCTGCTGCTGGAGTTGCGTGTCAGGGATTTGCAGAGCAGAGAGCCAGAGAAGAAAGGTGGGGCAGGATTTGGGCTGCTGCTTATTTTCCATCAGTCGTCTTGTTAATGCTATTCCTCCAGGTATAAGATGCATCCTGAGTCCACTCTATTCCACCTGCTAATAGTTTCAACTCTTTCCAGTTTAAGGGTTTTTCTCTTTTCAGTCTGAGATTTATACTTTTATTTGTGAACAGAGCAGCCTGAGAGCTGGGGACGTGATTTGCTGCCAAGGAGCAGGGTGAGTGTAAAGAAAGGGCTGTTGGTAATGCCTTATGTTGTGTGGCGTGTGACAGTTGCAGGTAGGAGGAAGAAAGCTGGGAAATAAAGAGCTGAGCTGCTGGCAGACCTTAGTTTGTCTTTGCTTGGAAAGCATACCACACTTGGAAAACGATTGCAAGGAATCACTACCTGGCTGGTCATTTAGGTGGTGAACACATCTTCAAAAAAGATGTTCTTCYAAGTTAAAGGCATCTGCATAGGTTGTCATTTTTGGAATAACACCCCCTGTGAACAAGTCTGACAGTACGTCAAGAGTTCTCATGAGATCAGAAACCCAATGCGTTCATGCATTGCCCAACAGGAAGAGTAAAAGTTCCCACCCTACATGTTTGTACAGTTAAACATGGACTAGAAAATAGAAATGCAGAAGGTGTGGGGTTTGGGGTTTTATTTTTAACTTCCAATCCTGTGTTACATCCACAAGACCATCAGATCTGTATGACAAGGTGCTGCATGTGTATGGTCATCTGGTTATTCGGCATCAGTGCTGAGTACACCAGCTGACCCTTCCCAAGTGTGGTTACACTTAAAATGTTCTGGAGCAAACAAAGCTGAAGTGGTCAGAATGAAGCTGTGAGAGAAGCAGAAGTGGGAGAGATTTTTTTCCTTGTATTAGAAAGTTAAAGCAAAGTGTTTGGTTTCATTTTTGACTTCACGTTATTTCTGGAAACATCAGTACTATCATGCTGGTAAGAAATTTGGGGAGTGTTGCAGGAGTTCATTCAAATCCTTACTTTTGTACTGCATAGTAATAGGTTAGTAATAAATACATTTAGGACAATATCTGCAAAAACATTACTTTTCTGCAAAGTGGTGATATTAATCACTTCAATGTTCTGTAAAAGCTGTTGTGGGCATTTACACAGGGTACTTGCTCTGCTCTCAGACCACTTTAGGGCACTATGTAGGGGAATGGGTAAGTGGCTGCTTAGGGCAGGACCCGGGCTGTTGTTTGGTGTGAGGACAGCAGGAAGTATCAGCTCCAGGATGGGTTATTACCATGCCCAATGCCCATTTTAGATATTTGAAACTTACTGACTTGGTATGTTCATCAGCAAACACTTGTGGCAGGCTGTCATGTGTTCAACCTACCTGTGTGTGTATATCTGTCATTTAAATTGTGTAAAGCAGAGAACACAGGAATTGCATTCCCTGCTCACCTAAAGACATTGAATCCACACTGTATACAAGGTAAAAATCCACTTTTTCCTTTTTTTGGTGTAACAGTCTTTCTAAAGATAAGACACACCTAAAACATGAGTCAGTTCCCTACGGGCCGTTAGTCTCATATATGCAGTAGTAGAAGCCACCTCTGTGATAACCAGAAAGAAACAGATTTTTTTTTTATCATCTTTGCTCACTGTGAGCAGTACCTTACTCACCATAACCACCCATTCAGATCAGTCAGGCTATTTGTGGAGTACAGCATTATTCACTGTGTGGGAGATTATCAGAGATTGGTCCCTATTAAAAAAGATTTCTCTTGCACTAGAACRTTTCCAATGGGATCACCTCATTTATTCAGGGAACATTTGTAAAAAGGACTCCCTGCTGTAAATGAATTGTGATTTCAGTGGAGCAGTGTCCAGTTGTGGCAGCTTAGGAACCACCGCTCTGCTCTTAACTTAGGTGCATGGACTCAGGCTGTCCTGGAAAAGAAACCCGAGTGGATTTTGTGGTGCACTGTGGTTCCAGCTTTCACCAGGGCAGGATCTGAACCCTGATGCTTTGTGAAAATACTGGTATATTCATCCTGACATGTTTTTCTGCTTTTGCTGAAATGCTGTACTTACCTTGCATTTGATGAAGGATTAAATAAATGGCACCTGCCAATCTGACTCTGATACCTGATGTGTTGCTCTGTGGAAGAAGCTCCATTTATAATTATTGTTTTACTTGCTTTGATGAAGATGCCTGGGTTTGTTAGCTCCTGCAGTGTTGGATTGAGCTGAGTGGTCTGATCAAGGAAAGTTGCTGTGAAATTTTCTTCTGCTTTGGTAAATGTCAGCTCAGTGCATAGAGTTGGTGAGGTGCCAAGAAGATGTGTTTTTCTGAATCCGGAGCTCTGTTTTGTGTGAATGTCATGTAAGGACTGTGAGGTGAGCTGAGGGAAGAAGAGGGAAGCCCTTTTCTCATCACAAAAATCCTAGCAGTGAATTCACTTAAGATCGGATACTGCTCTTCAATGCCTTGCTGTAGCTCAGTGGTGACTCAGGATCAAAGAGGAGCTTTTGCCAGCTGAGTGAGTGGAAGGTTTTTGTGCAGTGCTCCCAGACGGAGACCACAGTATCGACCGCAACCTGCTGTTTGACCCAGCAGAAATTTAGCTATTGTTCTCTTTAGGGAGAATGAAAACCTAGTGCTTTTCACAGTTCTGATATATTTAATTTTTGTAACATAGTTCCTATGAAATGAATGCAAAAATATTTCATTTATAGCCTGTGCAGCGCAGTGCGGAGCAGTCAGAGTTTGGGGTCAAATCCTCAGTCATGCTGAGTAGCTTCATTGGAGTGTTCCTCTGGAAAGGCGCAGGAGACTGCATGTTCACTTTTGCTTAGCTTCCTTTGTGGTGTGCGTGACTGGGTCCAGCCTGGATGCAGAGCCTCTTATGGGCCACCAGAAGGTGCCTGCAGTTCCTTCATGTCTCAGTAGTGCTTGTCCATCTAGAGAGGTGCATGATAGGGGACCTATCCAGTTTCCTGGAGGAACCTACCAATGGACATTAAGCTCTTGTGAAGGATACATTTTTGCAGTCATGATTGATTTTTTTCTGGTTTGATTCTATCACTTCAAAGTTACTTTAATGCATGTTCATAAGCTTAACTATGCCTCTCCACACACCATAAGCTAATCTGCACTATTACCTTGGTGATTAAATTGCAGTGATCTTTTTTGTTTATAAGCAGAAAATTTTGATATGAAAGAGTTGAGAGGCAGTAATTGGAATTTTCTGATGCTTTTTATGCATAGAACTATAGCACTAAGCTTTCTCAATCTTGAGCTTTCTCTTTTGTTATAGGTAATGTATCTACATAGATAATTTTTATTTTTCCTGTGAATGATTTTTTTTTTTTTAACATAAATTTTCCATTCATTGTCCATTAATATCATTTGGCACAAAGACAGACTAATTGCATGGGCAGGCACAGTGACAGGGATATAAATCTTTTCCAGTGACAGTGTCTTGAAACAGTAATCAGTTAAGATATCGTCACTACAGCATAATATTGTGGGGAGGTTTTGCTGCCTTTCTGTGAGGATATGACTATTGTGTTGAATCCATACATGTGTGTATGCATATATATGTACTGGGGTGTGTGTGTATATATACATGTATGTATTGTGTGTGCAATTGTGGAGAGCTTGTATTTAATTATATTCGATCCTTCCATCACTGAACCATTAGGGTATGGTGGATGTTATCACATAAAGATCTAAGCAAAAAACAGTCTCTGCCTGCTTTTTTGTCCAACTTCATCCACATTGTAACATCTCTGTTGTGCTGTCAGTGTCAGCTGTTACCCAGAGTGCTCAGGAGGGAGATGAAGACCTCGACCGTGAGGAGTGTGGTGGTGTGAGCCCAGCTGATCCTGCCTGCAGATCTGGGTGGGTTGGGCGTAGATGGCACTGAACGCATTTCAGCCCCATTTGCTGGTGCTTTTTGGAGGTTTGGCTTTCCCCAAGCACCACTTCAATGCATGGTCCTGCAAAGCAGCAGTTGTCATGCTCTGGTCCTAAGCTTGTAATGTGGATGTGGCCCTCCTAGGCCACGTTCAGCCATCCCAGGCCCATTTAACATCCCTGGAAATCCTGACCTGGAGTTCACCAGCTGTGAACTCAAGATCTAAAGCCAGATTTCGAGGGATTAAATGTACACTTGGCTTGTTTTATTTCTTGATTGATTTCCAACAGCAGGTCCTCAGTTAGCCACCTTCTTGCCTGTCGCCACAGGGAAGCACTTTGCTTGCACCGTTTCGCCTGTTGTCAGACCCTAAACTGAATAATGGCAGCCTGTAAACTCAGTCCAGTTGGAAAAGCTGTAAAATGCCAGACCAGGAGCAGCAGGCCTGAGGACTACACAGGTCTTGTCTTCCACTTATTGTGGTCACCTGCTGATCAATGCAGGGAGCTGCAGAGAGAGTTTGTGTTGCCCTTCCTCCACTGCCATGTTCCAGCTATGCGATCACAGCTCACAATCTGTTTTTGCATTCACTGATGTATTCACTCTGTTTAATACAAGAAAAAATACTCCAGAAGCCAACCTGGCTCCAATGTAAGTGTCAGTCCTGGTTCCCTGCCCTCTTGAGCTGATCTCCCCTTCTTGCCCATGCTGCCACTGGGCCACTGATGGGACAAGTCTGGGGACTCAGCACCAGGGAATCTCTGAGTCACTGAGGGCGCAGCTGCAGAAATGGATTTTCTTGGCAGAAAAGATGATAACAGGTGTGGTTTCAGTGAAAAAATCCTTTGGCAAGCACATTACGTTGCCATTTTAAAAATGGCATGTCTGTCAGAAGCACTTCTTCCGAGCACTCTTGCTTGCTTTAGATTTAGAAACGTGCCCTTTGATGTGGAAGGAAGACTTGGGGTCAGAGGTCCTTCCTTTGGGTGTCCACCCTTTCAAGGGAAAGGCTATTTTCTAAATCACAGGGTTCAAGCCCGACTGTCTTCACTCTGTCAGAGTTAGCTGCCACATGTTGTACTCCTGAGCCTCCGGCACACACAGCACTCTCCTGGCTGGAGTGAAGGCACTGGCGGTTCTCTTGGGTTGCAAGTTATTCTCTCCTTGCTGTGCAGCCGCTCTGCTTAACCACGGGAGTACAGTTTAAAACCAGAAGCCAATGAAGTACATGATACCCAGCTATCTGTAGCATGAAATAGTATGTTAGCTCTTCAAAGACAGCCTGGAGCCTCATGGTTGTCCTCTCAAGCAGATCCTGCTCTCTGCTAAACATAAAAAGACATCGTGTAAATAGCCTTACTTGCATCAAAGTCAGTTCACTGGTTGTGGATCTGGCTCCACATTTCTGGTATGTTCTTAACCAGCAGAGATAATGTTATTTTAAGTGACCTTTACTGAGGGTTTTGACTCTCTCTGTTGTTTCTCGCTGCATCTGGCTCTGTTACTGGCTTTCTTACCATTCCTATAGCATCTTTTTCTTTTTGGGAGCTGTTTTAGAAGTACAACCTTGCAGATCTGAAAGCATTAAAGCAAAAGGGTTCATGAACAGGGAGCAGAACAGGCTGTTTCTGACTCTGGTTGCTTAGGGCAGGATTCAAAAGAAGCTGACACATCGGTCATCTTGTATGCAGTCCCATGATTCTGGCTTCATTTTAAGCTACAATACACAATGTTTGTCTGTATAAAAGGCCATAATGAAAACAAGAGTGTTAGAAGAAATAAGGTTGTTTCCTTTTTATGGGTGTTCCTTCTTTCCTAGTTTAGTGAAACACTGTATCCTCATGTAGCTCCAGACAATAAACTCATCTTTAAGCAGTTACATTAAACTGCTCATTAGGCTTAATTTGCATTAACTGTAAGTTATTCATTCAATATATTCAACCAGTCAGCACTGGCTGTGCTGAAAAAACTGACCATTGAACAAGTTATTGGTGTAGTCTGAAGTATGTGGTTTTTATTGTGTAAAGTAGTATCAAAGTCATGTTAGGAGGCATCAAAATTACTTCAGTCTACCAAGTTCTCTGATACAAAACCACAAGCTTTTGAATATTTGAAAGCTGCATTTCTGAAGGTTTGGATAAATCTGTGTTTTGCTGGAATTTGTTAAATCTGAATAAATCTTAGCAAGAAAATCCTTTTTTGTGCTTAGTGGCCCTGTCTCTTATCAGAAGTACTCTGTGGTATGGGAATACTTGAAGTTGAATACTTGAAGAAGTACTTGGAACAAAACATGTTGGCACCAAGCACTAAGTGTGAATCTGAAAATGGACCAAAGCTGTGGATGCAGTTACAATTTTTGCAAATGAGTGATTGGATTCATAACAAAACTCTTCCAAAGATAGGGAGATGTGCTATTTCATGGAAGCAGGCTGACACTGCTGAGAAGGCAAGGTCACAATTTAGTAAACAACACTTTTTCATTCTCCCTTCTTAATTGCAGAAGTCAGTCAGAGTTCAGCTCTTGCATGTTAGGCCATGAGGAAAAACAATTTCCTCTTCATCCCTTTTGCTGGCTTTTTCTCACAGTATGTATAAAACTAAGGGGTGATATTTTCCTACCTGTTTTAGTAACTGAAGTTACAACAAACAATTCAGGTTTGCACATAATAACGATAGCTAATGATGTGTTTAGAAAGTTTACTTTGCCCTGTCGCAGCCTGCATATGTTTCACTGTATAGAGTGTTTCAATCTAAACCTCCTGTTGTGCTCTATAGCTGCCGGGAACGGAGGAGGGCAGTTGGGTGGGCGAGCAGCACCCTTGTCCGGCCTTCGCTCTGCGCTGGGGAGTAGTGGGCTCCGAAACGGGTCCCAGTAGCCTCTTCCCTGATTTTGAACAGGCTGAACACCCAGTTTGCCTGGTTTAGTGACCCGTTTGCCTATGGCTCGCTGAACTTGCCCAGCCATGGCCATTTTCCTCCTGTTCTCAACCTGGCAGCTCTTGGGGCTGCCAGTCCTCCTTGTCTCTTTTCTGTTGGCAGCAGTTGGGTAGTTGGAATTTGCCCATCTACTTTTCCCCTGTTTGCCCCCAGTGTGGGGCTGATCTTTGTAGGGCAGTGTTGCTCTGGCACGAACTGTGCTGCTGTAATTCCTCAAGACTGGGCTGGGTGCTGCAGAGGTTTCTGTGTGCATGTGAGTCCTTGCAGCGTGCGTTGCTGGACTCTTGGTACCTTCCAGCTTGCCTAAAGAGCTTTGCTGGTTTTTCTGCACATGAAACTGCATCTTGGTTCACAGTTCTGTGGTGGCTTTTACTTTTCAAAGACAAACTCGTTCCTATTCTTTTCTTCTCCTCTGCAGATTTGCAGTCTGCCTTCAAGAAAAAGACTTCTCCTTGCAGCTTTTGTTTATTAAACTGAGGAAAAAGAACAACCCCCCCAAAAAACCAAAGCACTGTCATTTATTGGCAGCATGGCAGTGATTCAGGCTAACTGGATGGCAAGCACAAATCCTGTCTCGACTACATCGTGTCATTTGGGAATACCATTACAATAGTGCATGTTTCACACAGCGGTATTTCCTCAGTGTCCTAGCCCTGGAACACCTCCTGTTACTGGCCACTCACCAAGTTGTTAATGGACAGTTTGGAAGCAGCCATCAGATGCRGCAAGATTTATAAATGCATGTTAGCTATCTTCTTGCTTCTTCCTGGATCATGGGACCTAATCACATATTTGGAAAAAGGTTTACATTTTCTCCTAAACAAGGGCCCAAAGTCCCAGACCTACCCATACTTTCTAGCAGACTTATTTCTCATAGCTGTGTTCCCAGAAGTGGGCACAGAGAATGTAAAAAAGGTATTTCCAAGATTAGCCTGTTAGCCAAACACATCCTGAGAAGAGTAATTTGCCTAGAGGGATGGGTGGTGAACATATTCTTGCTGCTCTTAGTTCTCCCCCATTGCTGCCATTTGAGGCTTCTCTATTATTTTCTAATAGCTTATTTTCAGATGCTTTTCTGGCTGGCTGTCTTTGCATGTCTGTCTGTCTCCTGGGATCCTGGTTTCTTTGAACTGCAAGAAATACTGGCTGTAATTCTTTCATACTCTCTTTTTTTTTAAAAAAAAAGTATCTTCAAGTGTCTGTCTGTGAATCTCCAAAATCGTACCTCTCTAATCTGATCCTTTCATTGCTGCTAGTGCATAACGCCTTGCATTTTCTCACTTTTCTACCCTGTTACTACAGTATTTTACTGCTTAGGTACAGTGGGGCCCCTGTGAAGGCAGGAAGATACGGCTCTTCTGAAATTGAGCTCTGTAGCGAAATACCAAAGCATCACATGCATTGATAATGGGTGGTGGCAGGGAAGTTCCTGTGTTGTATAATAGACATTAATGCTACAAATCAGCCAGGTTCTGAATTTGTATTCTTTCAGGGGACTGTATTCACAGAAAAGCCCGCAGTCACCTTTTCATACCTGGTTATGGGATCGGTGCTGTTGCTAATTCTGTTATGCTTCAGGAATGAGAGTGCTGTGATTTAGAAAGATTACTTCCTTTACATGAGCTAAATTGATGGTGGCGGTAGCACTGCTGGTAAAAAGCAGCATCCCATCAAAGCTGCACTTTGCATAAAGCAGCAAGCATGCCTCATTACTGTCAATAACACACTTCCTGTGGCCCTATTAATTTGCAGACAGAAAAGGGTGATATTTAGGCAAAAGATGCTCTTTAGCACACAGGACTGTTAGCATAATAAAGGAGGGTTGGCGTATCTCCAGCCTGCTCCCTTCTGACCCAGGGCTTCCTCAAAAGCGAAGCTGTGAGGGTTTCGGTGCGATAGCGCAGATCCTTCCCAGAGAAGCTCCTTGTCCCAGCCGGGGCTTGGGGCAACCGGGAGCACCTGGCAGCGTGGTGCCGTGCTGCCACTGCACGCTGATTTCCTTGTCACTGGCGTAAATCAGGAGTGACTTCAGCAAAGCCACAGAAGCAGGCTGTTATCACACACAACTGAGAGAAATAGGACTAAATGAGAGAACTGGGATAAATTATACTTCTTTTGTGAAATGCTGTTATTGCTGAAGTTGTTGTCAGAACTTTATTTGGTTTCTATGGCCTCTGTTTTATACTTACCGTTGTCTTCATATATCTGAATGTCAAATAAAAACTACAGAAGCCACTTTAAATATAGAAGAGGCTTGAGATGAGCGTATGGAATTAGGGAAATAACAGGAGATAGGTTTGGCTGCTGTATTGATAAAGCCACTGGCGCAACCTCAATAGGTTGCGCCAGCCTTCCATTGTCTTAAACCATAGCAGCAAAAGTATGTATTTTCTGGAAAATTGAAATGTTAGTTTCTACACTTTTTTTTTTTGTATGGTATGATATGGAGCTGGTTAAGACTTGGCCCTGTTTACAGAGCATCTTGGAAGCAGTTTAAGAAAACAGATGAATTAATTATATTTGTTTAAAAAAATAGCTTTAGTTTGAAAATAGCATGAGAAGGTGCAGCATGAAAGATATTGTAAGACTGTTTGAGAACAGCAATTTAGAAGCAAAAGTTTTTTCTTTATTAAAATTCTGGATATAAAACGGGTTTATCTGCTGCTTACTAGAAACCAAGGGCTTGCCTGTGTCATTCCAAAATGTGCAGTTGTGAAAATGTGCAGTTAATGGGGAGTCTGGAAGCAGTGAGAAAGCATGGCCAGACATACACCAGAAAGCAATTCTTCCTCCATCTCCTCCTCATCTTGCTTAACGGAAAAGCAGCACAGTGGAGCCCAGCACATTTCTTTTGTGTCAATATGTGTGTGTTTGCACTCTGTGACCACAGAAAAATGCAAAGCCCAAATCTCTTTCACCTCAATGATATTTCAAGAGGATTCCAGGTCTAAAATGAGAAAGAAAAATAAGTTGTTTCTGGTTTGTTTGCTTTGGTTTGGTTTTTTTAGAGCTAGAAATACACTGTGGAGACTGTACAATCAGGGGAAGGCCTGGTAGGCTCAGTTGTGCTAAGCCATCCTTGCCAGAGCCACTGGAGAAGACCTCATGGCGTCTCTGCACTGAGCTGGCATTGGGACAGTTGAAGGCTTCTGGGGCTGGAGGGCTGAGCGGGGATGTAGGGAGTCTCCCACAGTAATGCCTGTATCCTGCTGCCTGGCCAGATGAGGGTTAAAGGCTGCCCATCTGCTCCGTGATTCAGGGGGATTTGAAGGAAAAAGGTGTGCCTTTTTTTCCAGGAAATCAGAAGACACAAAGGGAGATGCCTTTGGGCCTTTGCTACTTTGGTCATAGGAAGAAGCTGTGTTTTATGTTACTTGGGCATTGTCTTTGGCTGAGTAAGTCATGCCCAGAGGAAAAGGGCCAGTGTAGCCTTTGAGGCAGGAATGTGCTGAGACTTTCCTAGACAGGTTAACAAGCTCTTCCCAATTTGTAGCGTCTTTGAAAGCAACTTTGCTACTGGACCATGGAGCTGCTCTGTGAGAGCTGAACCTACTTGCATAATCCAGGTGCCAGCTCAGTTATTTTCTAGTTGTAAATTGATCAGGCCATTGATTTGTTGCAAGCATCATTATTTGGAGGGATTTTAAGAGTGGGAGTCTGCTCTAAGATCTGGTTTTATGTTGTTAATTTAGCAACATAAAGCTGCATGTGCTACTTGGCCTTTTTCTAACAGCATTTAATAGTGGTCATTTTGACTGTTGTCTTTTTTTTTTTGAAGATGAAGGTGTTTTGTCTACTTTTTAGGAAAGCAAATAGTTCAGCCAAACTTACAAAGAAAATCACCTGGTATAAGCTTGGGGACCCAGTTGTGCTTTTCCAAGTACAGGAAGGAAGCTGTTGCTTGGCAGAAATGGAGCATAAACAAAGAAAGAAACAGTGGGAATGTGATTACCAGGCACGTGGAAAACGACTTTCAAGCAAGTCTCTTTAAGATCAAGAAGCGTTAAGACTGATCCTGTCTGCACTGACCCCAAGCAAGTCACCACTGACCCAAGTCCAGCCAAGCAGTACGAGCTAGCAAGAGAGCAACCACATACCAGTTTGCAGAAATGAGTTTTGTTATGCCATTAATCCTGAACTACGCTCTGTAAGGAAGAGGCAGGACATCTCAGAAGGGAGGTATAGTAGCTTCCTTCTAGGAAGAAATGTGAGGATTTCCTCTTGTTTTGGCATGGCTGAACTGGCGGAGGTAGATGTGCCATTGCTCACAAATGATGCAGCAGCAGTTTGCCTCTCCGGATTATTGTGCCTTGCATGGAGCCAGCGACTCTCATAGCTGGCAAGGGCAGACCACAGTCCAAAACTATTTGTGAGGAGCCTACAGGTTGCTGTGACATTTAGCGGTTCGATACAGAGAAGGGTTGCTTAGAGCTGCCTCCGCATCTACCCGTTCAAAAATTCCCCACCCTCTCTCAGAGGCGACTAGCCGCGGTACTGTTGGATTTGCTGGCGTTGCTGCAAATGCCAAACAGCCTGAGCAAGTGCTGAAAGACTGACTTATCTTTGCAGTGCTGGGCAATGAAAATGGGGGAATTATGAACCAAAGGAAACATAGGGCTGGAAGGGACCTGCAGAGACCATCAAATCTTTGTCTTGGACAAAACTGTCCCTGGCAGCTTCTTGTCTCATGTGCCCYTGAAAATCTCCTGTGCCTTCACAACTAGCATGGCCTCAGGGTGTCCTTCCCACCAGGCGCCCACCTGCATCCCCTTGCAGTGCCAGTTGCTTGTGAGCCTTTCTCTTCAAATTCATCCCAATTTTTTCTCTCAGCTCATAATACCCAACCACAGAGGGCTCCTTTAATAACTGCCTGAAAGCAAGAGAAACACTCTTGTCTGAACACTGGCTCCCAGACCGCAAATGTGCTGGGTGGATTTACTGTGCCTCCTGCGCAGACCAACTCTGGTACATGCAGTAAAAAAAAGTTACTTTCCACTCTTTGTGTCATTTACTGCCAGAATTTACTGCAGGATTTCTCAGCCCTCTTAAGTGAGGCTGGACTTTTTCCTGTGCACAGTGTGCACCCCACTTGGTTCCGCCCCTGCTTGGTTACCCCAAGACACATAGGCAGTGTCTCTGGGTGCCCTGGTTCTCCCAGCCCCTTGTGGGAGAGGGGCTGTGGACCCCTGGCCTCGGCATCACTCCTTGCACGGGGCCTGCAGGGTGTATCGCTTCCTCCCAGGCAGCSGCATTAGGATCCCGGTGGTGTTCGTGCTGCCTGATGCATAAGCATTGCCTCCCACGAGTATTTCAACAGTTTCCCGCAGCAACAGTGTCTCTGATAGCTGAAATTTCTGATCTAATAAAAGATCTTCATGTCTCAGCAGATGCTGCTGCTTCAGCAAACTATGGACTGTCAAGCGTAGAAGGTGGTGTTTATGCATACATTTTAATCCTTGTTTGCACAGTACTTTGAAGGTGTAAAATACCTCAGAAATGCTGGCTTCTTATTGTTACTATTATCACTGTCATCTTAATCTTCCATCATTTTGAATATCAGTTATTCATGAGAAATCAGTGCAACAAGGTGGAGTTCTTCCAAAGCTTTTTTCAGTCACATCATGCCAGATGTCTTGGAGGAATCTGATCTGACACAAACCCAGACAAGTCACTGTAAAACTGTATACAAAAAGACACAGGCTGATACACTGCAGCTGGTGAGACCAGCAGATATAGATGTTATTTGCAAAACTCTTCCTTCACTGTGAGAGCATGAGGGCCAGGGAAGAGCGCATACTATGGAGAACAGCAGCAACACAAATAGCCTTGGGAGCAAGCTTTGGCCGAGGTGTGTGTTTTGTGTTTATTACTTAATTTAGCAATATCGGGGAAAACCAAGAAGGAAAAAGATTTGGATATTTTCCAGATGCAGAATGATGCAGGAAGAAGCAGGGCTGTAATTAAGCATGCTTGCCTACTGAAATATGTGTACAATCACTATGGGATACTGTAACCAGCAACGTCTATCAGACTATTTTTAAAGCTAAAGCAGTAATACTGTGCTAGTGTGCCTGATGTCTGTGCCTGTGCTTGGCAAACCTGCCTCTGCATGGCAGGTTTAGGTTCTGTGTGGCTTAGGAAATGATACTTTAACTGTGCTTAGCTACATCAGCTGAGAAATCTTTGTCGAACTCAGGTATATGTGAGCCTTGTGCAGAATGCACTGAGTGATTTCCACCACCACCAGCCCACTGTTGCGAGGATTTATTTTATTCCTTACAGATTAATTACAGAAAAGAGTGAACTGTTTTGTTTTTTTTTTTTTTTCTTCTGATTGCACAGTGATTCTCTGTGCCAAGAAGCCACTAAAAAGAAACAGAAAGAGTGTGAGAGATTATGTGTGACAGGAATAGAGTCTGTCACAGAGTTGCAGATTATTTATTGCTGGCGTGCTTTGATAAGTGGCTGCAACTGGCTCTAATTTTCTCGGTGCTGCCCAGCTGCTTTGATCAGCAATGAAACTGTTAACAGTGCTGACAATTAAATTATTGTCGATGGGCATTGCAGTTTAAACTTCCCCTGACAAAAAGTGGCAGATCACACCCGTCAGGGCTATTGTTTCAGGCTTTCTTTGGACATATCACTGGGTTGAATCATGCTGCGCTTCTCTTCAGGATTTTCTTCCACAGTCACCACGGTTAGAGAGTCGCTCTGGTTTTCCGAGCGAGAGCTGGGATCGTAGACAGCGTGCTGGCAGCGAGTGGGAGGTGTGTTTCATTGCCATGTGCCCCTGGAACAGAGGCTTTGCGTGCGGGTGTCTTCTCTGAGTCCTGTGCTGATCTGCAGCTTGGAGGAGCGTAGCATCCAGGAGGGGACCAGAAAGCCTCTGTGCACGTAGCAGGCGGCGAGGATCTGGGGTAGGGACGGTGGCTCTGAATGCAGGTGTCGCATGGAAGAGGAGAGTGATTGCCGTCTGAGACAGCGAGCGCTGTGGTGAGTGTCCTTTCCTCCTCCTTCCCCGAGACTGATCCCAGCCTTCCTACTTCTGTTGTAGGCTCTTTCTTTACTCCTTTCAATCTCTCCTTTTTTACCTGCCCTCCTCTTCTCCCCTCATCTCTCATTCCCCTCCTTTCAGTCTCCCCTTCTTTCTTTGTTTCCGTCCCTGTGCCTCTGAGGCTGGACGCAGTCTCATGCAAATGCAGTGGGTTCTTTGAACATTTGTAGCCTTATGCTTTGGGAGCTGTTGACTGGCAGGAATTGTCTATAATGGATTTAGAAGTACCTGAACACCCTATTTGCATTATTGCCTGTCTGCTCAAAAACACTGGCAGTCAGCTCCCTTGAGGCTTGAATTCTGCTAGAAGCAGCTGTGGTGGTGGCATCCTGTAATTTGCTTCATCAGTTGATATTTTCAGAAACTTGGTCTGATATAACGAGGTTAGCCATTTTACTGCCCTCTGCTGCTAAACAACTTGGGTAACTTCTCACCTACCTAAAGGGATGGAGTCCCCTAGGTATAACTGGCTTTATTAGTGAGAGCCCACATGAAAGTGTGCCCCCTTCTTATGTTGTTGTTGTTTTTATCATTATTATTCAGCGGTCTGTATTGATTGGTGGTATATTTTATTCAGCTAAACTCCCGATCAGCCCAATTCTGCTCTGTGTCTAGATTGCACGTAGAATTAGGAGTTTTAGTAGTGATTTCAAGATCAGGAGCAAATCCTCTACAAAATTAGGCCTTGCCTATGTAAACAAGTTGCACTACTTTTAACTACCATTCTGTAACATTGATATAACACTCCCCTAGTGTGAATTCAGGTATGCCAGTATGAACATGCATATACCAGTGTAGCCTGTTCCCCTGTGGGAAAGGAGAACAAGCTATTCCAGTACAGAGCACTTTTATTTGGCTCTGACTACATCCACACTTTAGTTGTATTGGCAGAAATATATCAGCAAATAATACTTGTAATTTAACATGGGTGAATTAGTACAAAATCATGTATAGAGCAAGTCTTGGTCTGCAGGCTGCCTCAATAACTCCTTGACAAGCGAGTGTTGAATATGCCATGTATTTATAATCTTGTCTTTGTGACTGGAGGTGCAGTGGAAGGACTTAGTGTTACTGTCATTAGGTATTCACAATTAAGAAACTAAGAACTGGTCAGTGTGTTGGCTATAAAGTCATGACTGTGAGTCATGCGAGTCATGGCTGTAGTTTATAAAGTACGTAAGACTTTATTCACTTTCAGACTGGTTGCTGATCTTTGTTTTTATTTGCAGCATATTGGCAATGTAAGAGGGCCGTGGCAGAGATGCAAATTCCAGTAATGCTTACTTGGAAGTGCCTTTGAGCTGGCAGGGAAATATAGAGGTGTTCTGGCAACGTTGAAAATCTGGGTCCTGAAAAGCCACTTGTGCCAGTGAAAAATGAGTGCCTGGTGGCTGTGAAATACTTGGCATTCTGTGGTCATCTACCTCAGTCATCGGCAGGGCAGGGCAGTCCAGAGATCAATGGGCAATAGGTACAGAGAGAAACTTTAAAAAATTCCAGTGAGATACTATAATCCCAAATATCATGGTTTATTGATGGATTTTTCCCAGTACTGCTGCTAATCTAGATGATCGGCATGTGCCTTGTAGCAAGAACCATGCAGGAAAGACTCTTGGCGTTTGCAGGCAAAGGAGAAATACATTTGGTATGGGAAACACTTCATATTCAGAGTAATTGAGGGAAGGCAGTGCCACCAATGGACTAGGGTCTTCTGGAGAGGAACTGTCTTAATTGCACATGACTGACAGGTGTCTGGAAACCTAACTAAAACTTCTAGGATTTCTTCTACCACAGAGTAAATAAACCGATATGACCCTTTTCTTGTGCACGGTAAGAGGTTATTTTAAGGCAGGTGATGGGTGCGGTGAAGGAGTCTGGGGGAGGGGAGACGCTGGTGCCATTAGGGGACTGCAAAGCTTTGCTGGGAAGAACACACTTTATCGTGCTGCTTGATGGCACAGTTACCTTGCCAGTCTGTTGAGGGAAATAAATGTTTGCAGAACCTAATAGTTTCCTCCTGTGAGTTAGTGTCACCTCCATCTCATTTAATTCCCACCTTTGCTTATTGTGAGTGCCATTTCAATGCTGCATTTCTCAACTTCATTACCTCCAGACTGAGCACTGCTTCAGAAACAGCTTTCCGAACTGCAAGTGGCTTGTTTTACAGAGCAGGGAGGAAAACTTCCTTGCCGTTTTTCCCCCAAGCTCATTGACTCCCCATGACTCCAATGATGGTGGTGGAGGTGGCTCCCTTGAGCTGGTGGGGCTCTTGCCTGCAGGCTGGGGCTGCGGCTAGGTGGTGCTGGGGCTGTCAGGGTGGCACAGGCAGGCAGCAGTCGGTAAAGCTGGTGTATGGTCGTCAAGAGCAAGCAGCTGACCTTCGACAATCTTCAGTTGGGCTGTAACCCAGCCTAGTGTCCAGCTCGCCCTGGTCTTTGCTGCTTCTTTCTAGGCATGATCTGTGATGGTCCTTTTGCTGATTTAGATTATTTCTGTCCCTGGGCTGACTCACAGTTTTTGCCTGCTCTGTTTGCTTCGGGTGGGAGCCGCAGGCTGTCAACAGCTGATCTTTCTCCTTAAAGAGTCCAGCAACATCGGCAGCCCTGGAAGGAGAGGCATCAGACAGATCCTTGCCTGCAGTTCTTGGCAGTGAGGCTTGCAGTCGGGACAGTTTACATGAGATTGACAGACAGACGCAGTATCAGCTCAGCCCCGCTCCCACAGAAGTCCACAGAATCCATTGGTGAGCAGTTCTGAAAAGCTCCTTTTTATTGTCTTGTTGCCTCCGCTTTTAACCAGATATGAAATTGTTCATTATAAAACACCCAATCGTCCTTACAGCAATCACATCACTGGTGTCTGCGATGATGCGTTGTGAGCTGCACAGGAGAGAAGTCATTAACATCCGTTTATACATTTCCCTAAAGATGAAGAGATGACTGCACTGGAAGATTAGTTTTGCTGGGAAAGACACGGAATGAGCTGACCTGATCAAGGGGAAGACATTAAAATGTTACACTCTTTAGTTTTCTCTGCTTCACTCAGACATTAGCTGGTGTGGTCTATTGCTCTTTAGCAAATACGTTTGGGTCCAAATGCTGCTTGAGATGGTTAGAAACCCCATATGCTTTTTGAGGCAGAGGCAATTATTTATTACGTGTTTGTACTGCTCCTAGCACTTTTGGTTGTTGTGCTGACTGATTGGTAATGGTTGGGCAATAGTATTTATTGCTGGCAGCTGGTAATAGCAGTCTGTGTTTATGCCCTGTAGGGGAATTTGTTATGTGCGCACAGCTATGGGATGTTAAAGGTTTTGTACCTTTTAGAGGCACCACAAAGTCTGTAAGACCATCTAGCCTTTTGCCATTTTAAGTGCTTCCTTACTTCATTTCAGAGATACTTGTTTATTCCTTCCCTTGTTACCCTCCCAAACCTTTCAAATCTTTTCCATCTGGACTCTTGTGTTTATAAACTCTTCCRCATTTGGAGCTTGTAGGCAGCAACCACTTCGAAGCCTACTTTTGTAATACAGACCAAATAGTTGCCAGAAAGCACTATAGGCTCTTGTTCTCCTCCACCGCCTCCTTACGGCATTGCAGGTCTCTCTGAGATTGCCTCTGTTCTACCTGTTGGATGCCCAGCCCTGTGCTCACTGCTGTAAGTCAGCATCACCCTGCTAAGGAGGCCACAAAACTTCCCTGATTTACACAGCCTGGGGATCTGGCACAGCACAGTTGCTATTAAAATATTTTCATTTGTCTTGGTTTGTTTCTCTTGAAAAGTCATAGTGCAGCAACTCTAACTCCTCTTTTGTAAGACCCACACAGCTGAAGCCTATCACTTTTTTTCTGGTGTGGAAAAGATGAGCTGGTCAGCTCTGAGCGGGGCTGAAGTCTGGCCTCATAAAAATTGTTTGTCACCTTTTAGCCGTTCTCCTTGCTGCTTCCTTTTCGTAGCAGAGATAATGGGAGTGTTTCCTGCTAACTCCTGTCTCTCTGTGATAAATTGCTGTGGTCTTTATTGGAAAGCATTGTCTGGCTGCTCTTAGCGCTGCGATAAAGATAATGCTGTGAATCGGCTGCATTGTGTTTGGCTTCCTTTCAGCCAGGGCCAGTCTGGATGCTGAGGACCTGATCTTCCTTCTGTGCCAGGCCTCAGCTCGCATTTGTGTGGGAGGCAGGGATTTTTGTTTTTTTGTTTGAAGCCACCTTTACACTTTCGACATGGAGCTGTTGAAGGTCAGTGTGATTCATAAATCTATAGATGGGGGTCTGCAGATGCCCCTTCTCCATATCCTCCTTTGCGCTCTCCTCCCCTCTTGTGGCAATGCTGGAGCTGGTGTAGACATCGTTGTGTTGGTATTGTGCTGTGTGGTTAGTGCTTTCCTTGCCCTCCCCAGCTGGGAACCCTCAGCTCTCCAGGCAGGGGTGCTTTCGACCCCCCTTCTATTTCCAGTTGTCAGTGCGTGTAGCAAGGAGGGTTTGTAGCTGAGCAGTACTGTTTTCTTTCAGTTTGGGTTTTTTTGCTTGGATCTTTCCATTCAGTGACCAAAAAAAGCCACTGTCAGTATAGGTTAGCTTTAAAGTGATGAGAAGAGTCCTCTTTCTGAATTCCACAGCTTTCAGATTTGTTGTCTTTTGTCAAGAGCTGTATTGCCCACGAGATCAGAAGCCAGATCCTGCCTTGGCTTATGCTGGCATCAGCAAGGAGGAATTTCACTGCCACCATCGGTACTATTTCAGTATAAAAGTAATATGAAGGAAAGGTGAGATTCAGGTCTTCGGTATCAGGTGTTTCCAACTAATTACCATTGAAATGTATTAGATGCTCTTAAAAAGGAAGCTTGCAATCACTACAAAGCACATTTAAGTCACTTGGGGAACTTCCTTTTTCATTGAAATGAATTCAGAGGCAAAATGCACACTCCGTCATAACTGCTTTCTTGCTGGGATTCTCCAAGGCTTTAGCTTATGGCTGGTAACTCACACAAAGAGTTTCTGTCTGGCTTATGCCTGGCATGCACACGGCTGCATCTGGTAGTGGGACAGTTGTATGAATACCACAGTAGTCACGGGCAAAAGTATTGGGATAGTATTATTTGAACAGGTAGGAGGAGATCAGCAAAGACAAATGCACGGTTCAATTTGTATGACGTGGGTGTGCTCATTCACCTGCATGCCTAAAGCTCTCTCCAGCTGAATCAAAGGAAAGCACCAGTGCAAAGAGTTTATCCTGTCTCCTTGTTTTCACTGCATAAGTCACGGATAAACTGGGAGAGAAGGAAGGACTGAGGTAGGCACGGAAAGGTTTTTGGCTTGAGAACTGAGGCTGTGTGGGTTTCGTTGTGCATGCTGCATCAGCCTGTGCGCGGTTTGAGTCCTTTGGGCTCATTTAACACAGCATAAATTCCACCCTAAATGCTCTTTGTGGGTTGTCTAGTTTCCTTCCTCCCACAGAGATTTTTAATTAAAAATCTAGGACCAAAATAACTGCAGTGCCGTCTTTTAACTATTGTTGATGGAAGAGCTTGATGCTCTCATCTCTGAGAAATAGTGAAGTTTATGCAAAAATACACAGTATATTAATTTCCTGTAGAATTTCAGGGAGAGCAGCTGTATCAGAGGAAGTATAGGTGGATGCTAAATTTAAACCACTGTACAGCAGATCTTGGTATACTACAGCGCCCAAAAGTCTGAAAAGCTAAACAGGGGCATATAAGGATCTTTTCAAAAATCGATGCACTTCCTTAAAATTTATTTGGTCTTGTTTATTCAGCCCTCCTTGTTAAGGCCCCTGAGGTTTACAGAGCCTGTCTGAATCTGATAGAAGAAACAACAAAGTAGAGCAGTGGAAAATTCAGCATGATTGGAGCACCATGGGATGTGGTCATTTCTCTGTTGCTTAGCTGTTCTTCAGAAGCAGATGAGCCAGGATGGCTATAATTTAGTGGGCTTCGGGTCAGAGCCGTTGGGTGGAAATATAGTTTGTGTTTATACAGGATGTCAAGGTAGAAGTATACTTCTAATCTAAAATTCTTGGCATTTAGGATTGTCCATTTCGTTCTTTGTGAGTGTGTGTTTGGGACGGTGGATGCTTATGACGTAAATAATCTGGAACTGATTCTGGAAAATCTTTGTGAAATTGAACAGCACTTGTTTTCTCTCTTGTAAGATGGTTTGTAAACATCCTTTCCTGCCATTACCTTTGCCTTACTGCCATGTTCAAGTTCCCTTTTGAGCCTGAGTCTGAAAATGGCTCAACGGGACTTGGGATGGAAGTCTGATTTTGTTCTACTTTGTTACAAGGGGGCAACACTTCACAAACAAGGGAATAATGTCAGGAGGACACTATCAAGCCTGAAAGCAGGTCTTAAAATTAGCTTGGTATTTCCTAGTAATTGTGTGGTGGGAGTGTAGCCCCAAGGCACAATCTTTTCTAGATTTAATTATATAAAGGCAGAGAAAGATATCATAGAAAGCCATCAGTAAGGCTTGCAGTAGTCTGGGTTTTTTTTAAATGTCATTAAAGCTTGAAGTAAGATCCTTCCATTAAAAGGGAATATGATCTCATTATGTGATTTAGATAGCGGTATGAAGCTGTAATGATGCTCTTTAATATGTTCTTTTTAAAGAAAAATATCAAGACAAGAATTGACCTTGAAAATGTGGCCTGCTTGCAAATGATGTAACTGCACGCCTGTCCAAAGCAATGTGTTCTTGTCATGGCTTTAAATCTCTGAGAGCTTTAGCTAAAGCAACAAGTGAATTTCTCATTTATGTTTCCGTTACCTGATACCATATTTCCCTCACCGCCCCGGGCCTATCCCAAATCCTGTCACCCCCGGCGTGGGGCCATAGTCATCAGAGCCCTCCTGCAGGTTGTGGGGATGGCGGGTGCCATGCGGGGCCAGGCTCCCTCTTCCCAAGGCCTGTCAGGGTGACTCCATCAGGGTGACCCTTATCGTGGTCTGGGGTCTCTAAGCCCCTAAGGTACCACTAGAAAAACTGGGTTATTTAAAAGCTGGGTTCTTAGGTAGTCAGCTACATTTTGAAAGGATTGTGTTTTTGAAAGGTGGTTATTGGAGGGTATTACTAACAATTAGTGTGCATAAAAACTTCAGGGCACGGGGGGCTGTGTACTGAGTTATGGATAATTACTGGAAAGCTCAATGTGTCAAAGGTGGACATGGTTTACCATTATACAACTCATTAATACTGTTCATGGGACTCAGAGACTTGCCCCCTGAAATGCTCAGGCTTGGAGACGTCATGTTCACAGTGTGCCTCAAACAAAAAATGTCACTGGTGGATGAGCTATCAATATTAATAACAGCAATAAAAAGGAAGCAGAGCACTTCAAATCTGCTTTTCAGGTGGACATTTTTTGAGTCATATGTCCAATGTTTTCACCTTTGGGCCTAATACTATTTATATTGAAATTCATAACCGAGTGCTTATTTCCTTAACTAGCACAAAGCTTTTAACACTGTTTTTTAGTGCCTAACCTCATACCGTGTCTCTGTGCCTGAGTCTCGCACCCGTGGAAGTCAAAGGGAGTGTTGCCTTTTGGCTCGGGCATGCACTGCCAAACCGCTGTGGGCTGGCCAGGAGCTGTGCCCCCACTTCCAGCACAAGCAGCAGGGATTCAAGGGTCGTCTGTATCGCAAGTGAGGTCTGATGGTGGCTTATATCTGCTTACCTGAACATTTGAACAAGCTTGCTCAGTAGCAGACATCAGCACTGATTTCAGAATGATCTGGCCATGTGGTGCTTGCCTGATTTCTCAGATATAATTTCTAGCCTGCCTTGCATGCCTAACTACTGTAGCCCATGCTGTTAGCCCTTCTCCAGCTAGCTAGCTCAAAGGTAATTTATGTATCTGTGCCCAAGTTGTGCTTATACCTTAATTTTGATGTAAATATATCTCCAACAGCCTCTTGAGTTCACTGCTGAGAAGCAGCTGTGATAGCCACGTGAATCCTTGTGTCATCTATACAAAACTTTAATTTAAAGAAGTGTATAAATATTTCTAGACAAACAAATTTAGAGGCACAAGTCTGGTTCCTGAGTTTGTTTCAAAGTGAATCCTTACTGGAATTTCTTGGCTAGTGTGTTATGAAAACTGCATCAGGAGATCAATTGTGATCTGTGATGGCGTGTTTCTTCCTATACGTTCCACATGTGCTTGGTTGTACATTATGTTTTGGTGGGAGTCTTTGCTAATCTGCATTTTGACTTTGTTTTCCTGCTTAAAAGAATGCTGACTAGAGATATCAGTAACAAATAGTGGTAAACTTTAAATAAAAATTCAGTAATATGGATAAGCATTCAGGTGCTTGATGTATGCTTAACAGCTGTGATTTACCTTTTGGTTGTCTTCAACCAAATACATTAGAACATGAATACATTAGAACATGAGATTAAAGAGCTGAAGAGGATTCCAAGAAAGCACCTTACCTTCCTGCATAGATTGGTGCTTCAAGAAAATACCTTTGCATGAGCTTTATTCAGTAGAGATGCCTTCAGAAATCGGGGGCCTGAAGGAGATTATGCAAAGTATGATTTACTGAAAATAAAGTGAGGGACTCAGACAAAGGTCTGTAGGAAAGTTGCTCGCTCCTGTCTTTCACTGAATGCTGGGGACTTTTTCATCCTTCTGGTAGTATGGGTAAAACCTTCAATTCTGCACGCACTTGCCGTTACCAGGGAAATAATTAACGTTGATGTACTAGTTGTAATTACAGCAAGTGAGGTATGATCTATGCAGTTAGCAAGGGGAAAGACCGGTGAAATTGTTAAGTCAGGAGAAGCCCCTCAGTGCTAGTGGGAAATTTAATATGCTTTGTTAAATTAATAGCCTTCTGCATAACAATCAATTTACAGTTTAAAGGGCAGAGGAGGTGGATGTAAAAATCATTAAGCATTCATTTCAATGACCCACTTGATATTGTTAGTCAGAAGAAATCTCTAGCATAATGTTTACAGAGTAAATTGCAAGTGTTTTAAGGCAAAAAAACACATGAGGATTGTGTATTTAATACATATTGCAATGCCCATTTCTAAGCCATAAAGTTGCAGTGATCCCTTTCCCAAATGCAACATGCCTTTAGCGATGGGCTGGTGTTTGCTCACAGAAGATGTTTATCCAAACCAGAGGTGATTCTGAAGATGAGGTTTTCCTACATATCAAATAAAAATGTTTTGCCCTTTGTGACCCTACCTTCAAATTTCTTAATGCTGAGTTAAATAGGGATCCCCAAAATGAATGATCGGGGATGTTTTTTTCTTAGTGTAGGCATTCAGTTCCTGGTTTTGCCTGTAGTTGTTCTGTTTGTGGTCTTTGTACATAATGCTCACCGTGGAGAGAGATTAGTTGTGAGAAGATTATGCGTGTAAGTGCTGCTGGTGTGCCTAAAGCTGCACATGTTCTGGTGTATACAAAGGAAACATTAATCAAGACATCTTACAGAGAATTAAGGGAGGAAATAGTTTTATCTCCTGATTACTACATAATTTTCACTGCCCAGTGCAGGAAAAGGCACGCAGAGAAGCAGAAGTCGATAGAAAGAGGTGGTGGTTCTGTTCTCGGAGAGAGCAAGAGCAGATTGCTGGCAGTGGCTGTGGTAGGCGTCTTCCACAAAAACATCACGACAGAGGCAGCTTTAAGGACTCTGCAGGGCATCTGAGCTTTGAGTTAGGTTGTAGAGATGAACTAGCCACACTCCTGAGCTTGCCGAAGAAGCTGAGAGAAATCCTTCCTGTTGCATATAATCTTAATAAAGCCATCTGTAGCTTTAGCTTTCTGTAACTTGGTTCCTTTGTTGCAGATGGGTGTCTTCAGCAACCCACGTTATTTTATTTTCCAGCCTGGACTGATTGTCAAGCTGAGTGATATGGCATGCAGCAGAGGGTATGGCAGTCCTTAAAATCGGAGTGCTCCTGCAGTACCAGCATTTCAGTGTATTCATCTGGACCGCATGAAGGATTGAAAGAATGGGGCTCCATCAAGCTGCTGGGCTGGTTTGGGATCCAGTAGAGCAGGACATGGTCGAGGAGGAACATACTGGGGACCACCACTGGTGAGGAAAGGTCCCCTTGCCAGCACTACAGAGAAACAGCTGACCCCAGTAATTCTGGGGAATAGCTGACACTTACTGTGAAGCTTCATTGCTTCAGGTTCCAGCTAACAGCATGACAGCCCAAAACATTCAGTGTCAGTTGTAATATGTGTGTTTTGCCATATCCCTAACCAAAAAACATGGATTAGGTAGAGAAAAAAATTGCCTGCGCAGGCACTTTTCACTGTATCAGGTTTTATTTAACTGTTAGTAGGGGGTTGGTTGTCCAATTACCTATCTCATAAATAGGTATTTTAGGAATAGTTTCCAGAAACAGATTTCACAGACTTTCTGAATTGTAGTTTTTCAGCTGTTGTAAATCACCTGTGCACCACTGAACTAATAATTTACCCTTGTTGAGGATCTGTGCTGCTGTTTTTCCTTGTGAATACTTAGGACTGTAATCGCTAGAAATGTATCTGCTAACAATTTGCCTTCTCTTTTCATTCATGAAATTTTTACCTCCTCACGGTTAATTGAATCAGTAAATGTCAGTACCTTTAGATTTAATTTTCCTTATTGATGCGGATTCTGGAGTGAATGACTGCTGTGAATACAAAATATGGTTTAATTTAATTTCTGGGAAATATTTAGTGACCAGAAAAAGAAAAGGTTGTTTGAAACAAGCCTTGAATAAATTAAGAGCCCCCCCTAACTAGCACAGCCTTCTTGACTATACGAAACCTCTAATTAACTATTTATAGAGATGTGCATATTTCCAATCTATTTTAAAATGCTGGAAAATGAGAGTAAGCAAACCAACCTACCCACCAGTTTGCAGAGGGTAGGGGCAACATAATGTCTGCACAGTTTTTAGCTGTGTGGTAATTATATATCAGGAACTTAGAAAATTTGAAGATGGAGCCAGGAAAATTCCATCGCCAAAAGCCTCGGGCCCAATGCTGAAAGCTGCCACTATCTTCCCAGCAAGCACATGCAGAGCTTGTGAAAGGCATCTCTGCACCAACACTGATCATCTGTAAATGTATTAGTTGCTGCCTTCACCCAAAATGGGTCCAGTGCCAGAAGAGGAGAGCACTGGCAGTTCCCATTTGCTTTAATGGCAGCCACAAAGCTTGCTGATAAAATAACTTTTACTCTTGCCCCACTGCTCTTTCTTGGCTGTTGCTGAAGCTGCCTGGGAGTGAAAGTCCCATTAGGCAATTGCACTCTGTTAAGTTCACCACTTTCATTGTCCTGTGTTTCATGGGGGTTTGACACAGACTTTTCATCTGCTATATTTTTCATTTTTAAAAGATAAAGTGGTCTCAAAGACAGGGTTAGCAAGTTTATTTCTTGCTGCTGAATTATTTATTCCTATTTAAGCTCTGGCGAACAGCCCACATTTAACAGCCCATTACTGCTTAGAGAGCTGTCAACGCAGAAGGGGCAATCCTGAAAAATACTGTGTTTAGTGGCTCTGTCAATACTCTCTGTATTACCTTTCCTTCATTTTTATCATCAAGAGCACAGAATAGAAGGACAGAAATGACCTGAGCTACAAACTTCAGGGTACTTTAATCTACCAAGACTAACAACCAGATAAATTCATGCAAGAGCTAGAGTGAACATTTTTCGCAATGAGGTTAGCTTCCTGAGAGAGCTTGTGGATTCTGCATCAGTTGACGTCTTCAAATCAAGACATGATGTCTTTCTTAGACAATTCTCCATCTCATCTGCCGGATTTGGAGGGAACGCAGGAGCAGTGGGTGAAATTTGTTGCCTTGCGTTATGTAAGTGGTTTGGTAACATAATGGCAATTTTTGGCCTTCTGCAATTCTGGCCCAGTTTTGATTTTTACCTTCTCTCTATTCCCCGATCCCCGGCAGAACGGCTTTCCGTGAAGCATCTGCCATATCCTGAAGCAACCTCCAAAATACTGATTTAGAAGTAGATTTGGGTTTTAGAACAACAATGTTGTCCTCAAATCAGCCATGCAAGATTTGGGGCTCAAAAGCACTCAAGTCTAGAAGTGTATCTTCTATGGTTGCTTATTTCTTATCGGATACTTCATCACCAGTGAATTTTTGTATGTTTTCTGGATAATCACACATTAATAGTATAAAAGTAGATTTAGTACAAGGCTATATTCTTGGAACCGTTCACACCCTCCTGTCTTGCCCAGGTGATTCTGGGCAGAGGCTGGATTATTTAGGTGTCTAAAGAGCCCTGTTGTGAAAAACACTGAACACACCTCCCACCTTCCTGTTACATCCCTTTGGAAAATTGCCCCTGGCATCTACTGTTCAGCATCCCCTACAACTCTCACAAGCTTTATGTAATTTGAAGCCAGCTTGGGCAGGCAGACCCTTATGGACAGATATAACACATAGCGCTCTGAGTAAGTGAGATAATGAAGCCTCATTTTCTTATGGATTTGTGGCTTATGTTGGATTTGCTGATGTTTGGTAATAGCTGGGTTCATAGTACCGCCCTTCTTTCAGAGGACAACGATACAGTTTCCCTCTTTTCTTTAGCCATTGATTTTTCACATAACTTCTAAGAAGCTAGTATTTTCAAGTTTTCTAACGCCTGTCAGATTTTCTTGACTTTTGCAAATGGTACAAAAGGCGTTGGGAGGGAGGGAGGATAAAACAGGACAGATACAGATGCAGACACACACAGAGATATCTTTCGGAAACCAACCCAAATATTTCAGGTGTATTATAGAATATAATATATAGATACAGATATATATGTGTGAACTACATTTTCTCCCACCAAGGAAAAAAGTGTCTGATGTATAAAATAAACCCAAAATACAAAAAAAGTCCTTTTCTATGATTTTGTGCTGCACTTTGCACTGCATAACGAGGTAAAATCTTGTAGGCTGAGTCTGTCCGTCCCAGCCTTTCTCTGAAAAAATGTCATGGTAATCTAAGGTGGTGCAATCTCAGGAAATGAACTGCAGGCCAACAATTCTTCTCTTTTACCCAAAGTAAAGGAAAAGTAATTTGAATTGCATGCGCACCATATAGTGCACTGAACGAGAGGCTCTGCTGCTGTCAGCTTCTAGTTGGAGCGAAGCCCATGAAAATGTGGATGGCATAAGAGCCTGTCTGGATGAGGGTCAAATGTAGGAAGGATCTGTGCCTGTGAGCTGGAACAATGCAATGTTAGATGATCTTTGAAAAACAGACCGGGATATTGGTGAGGCGGCATGTTGYGTGGTTGCACGTGTGTGGCTGACAGACAGACACATCGCCACTGCGGCTTCTCAGGGAGCTTGGGTCACTGGAGGTCTTCTGCCAAACAGTACCCAGTTGAGAGGGACTTACTCAAATTGATCTTTGTGGTCAAAAAGAGATCAGCTGCTGCCACAAGTTTGTATTAAGATATGTAAGAGAAGAGCCAGAGCAAATTACGGACTTCAGAAGAGTCTTTTCCTTTGTTATTGCCCAGTGGCTGTTCCCAGTTGAACAAGGCATCCAGATTTCTTGCCGTCAAGGCCACGGCTTAAATAAGTGTGGGAATGAGAGAGCATCAGCACAGTAATTCTGTCAATTATCCTGTGGTTGAATAGCGTGAAATAATAGGTGAGGGAAACATTAGAGCATTGGTCTCTCTGCATAGTAAATATAGCAGCAGTTGAAAGAAATTGTGTTCTGGTACGTCCGACTCGGTATACAGCCTGCTCTTGCTCTGGTGTCTGGAGGGTTTTTGCTACCGACATCAGTGTGAGCTGGCTGGCAGTTCTCCACTGACGTGGCTCACTGTATTGCTGAGACAAAATGATGCTGAATGTCGCCTTTTTGTTATCCTGTCAAGAAGAGTCTCCACCACGAGAGCAGGGTGTAAGAACTGGGTGGACAGATGTTTTATGTTTGTAACTCATTCCCCAGCCTGCTTTCCACTGGGTGGACCTGGGATTTCTGAATGCCTTCCTGCACGATTGGCTTGGCCTCGCCAGGTCACTGCTTTTTGGGGAGAGCATCCCACGGATCTGCTTTTGCTCCAAGCCACTTATGAGCAGTTCCAGAGGCGGAGAGTTGAGTCAGCCGTTCTGGGAACAAGGGCAGAAAATAGCTCAGTGTTAGCATTCCAAACCCAGCTATTTAGACCTGGATTATTTTTAAATATTTTGCTTTCAGACACATAACTAGCTGCATTTTCCTCCTCTCTCTCTCTCATTTTGTTAATGTTAGCTTTAATTTTGCATCTTCTCCCCACCCAGCTCTGTATGCAGTCAAGAGTATCTGTGCAAAAAAAGAGTTATTTACATGGCTAAATGTTAGGTAGCTAAGTTACCTGCTGCTTCGGAGATGCCGTTGGCCACAATGGGAACCTGGGGACCTTTTGAGCCCGGACATATGTTTGCAGGGCAGTTGAATTGACAGGAGGCAGAACAGTGGTGAGTGGAAAGCGCTGCAGCCACCTCATTTCACCCGGCTGTCATCACACGTCATCAGCCTGAAACACAGCCTTGCATGAGGTGCTTTGCAAAGGGTCGGTCTGTGGCAGTGCTGTCCAGCGCACGGTGTCCTGGCGTTCAAGTATGAAGCCTTTCACCAAGAGTTGTGTGAAGTGGTTATGGTGAAATGCTGCTGCTGAATCTGTAGTGTCTTACAGCCACTTCACAGGGGGCGACTTGATAACACGTAGGGCTTTTAGGGAACGTTGTGTCCTCAGAGCACTGCACAGACCTTAATTCATCCTCCACAGATGACGTGGGCCCAGCAAGGGACATACATCCTCTTCAAACTGCAGCTGTGTGGCCTGGGGAGTCCCATTTTCGGGCTAACCCCAGCTGCTAGCCATTAGCCCCTTTTTGGATGTAGCCCTCATATCTGATGGCTCACCCATCCCAGCATGGTGAGCTGGGTTCAGAAAGACCTGCTGCTCAAAGTGGTTTTGGTAACCCATGGCCATTGCTGGTTTAGATCAAATTAAGCTCTTGGGCACTGAGGCCGTCTCTTGCAGGAAAGGAGCAGATTCTCTCTCGCCTTGTAAATCAAAGCTAGTTTATAAAGTTGATGCAGCCTGCTGTGTAAATAAATTAAAAAAAAAAAATTGCAAAACCTGAAACATTAGGACTGCTTTCTACAGGGATTAGCAGGGCAGGTGGAGGGACAGAGCTCAGATAAAACACAGGAGAGGAGTTTCTCACACTGGGACACGTTCGTGGCATCCCCCCGTGCGGTGTCTCAGCTGTGAAGGCGTTGGGGTGTTTGGACCAGCACAAGCACCAGGGGTGGTACTGGGAGCAGGAAGGGCAGGGCAGGATGTTCTAGCCCTTAATCAGCCCATTTTCCACCTAGTGCCACACAGGTCACCTTACATGCATGCTGGTCCTGCCCTCCTGAACTGCACTGTGACTCTGGGCAACTTTTTCCCCTTTGCTTTCCCAAAAGCCTGAAAGAGATGGAAAAACTTGGAGGCTCTTTTCAGGAAATGTGTACCATCCTAAAGGGTTTTTCTTACCGCAGTAACTGTCCCCGGCAGAAGCAGCAGACCTCGTGGTCTGTAATGCCCACCCAAAGGCTGGGTTAATGCTTCTTACTGCTAGAAAGAGCCCTGCCTCTGGCTGCACACAGGGAGAGAATAAAGCTTGTAACTCAGGAAGGAGACAGTCATAATATCTGTTTGTAACGGGTAAGAAAGAACTGCTTGTTGGATGAGTATAAAAGAAACCTTTAATTTCAGCCAGGATAGTCTAATGCGTTAGCCAAGTGGTGGTAAAGAGCACAGTACCACCAGGCTTTTGTATGGGGATGCAGGGAGGCTATTGGGGAGACAAATGCTGTTCTTTACGTGCACAGAGTAGCAAGGTTTATCTTATTGATCAAACTGTAAGGCTGATCTAAATGCCATTTTAAAGAAAACTTAAATTATTTATATGTGCTGTAATTGGAAGTAAGGGCAGGCATGACACTGGCATTAACTCTGCTTGCTGCTGTCTGCAGCCAATGCAGCTGGTCTTCCTCCATGCAGCTCAGATTAAATGTTGATTTTTGCAGAGATGGTGTAACTCTGCTGACACCAGTGGAATTACATTTATGAAAGAGACTCCAAAGCCTTAAAAAAAAAAAAAAAAAAAAAAAGGTGAATTTTAGCCTTGCACTGCCTTATCCTATGCACTGGATAGACCCAGTAAGTAGCTATTATCCTAGGTAGATCCTTGTAGGTAGGAGGCTGTTATACTGCCTGGATTCACCAAGGAGCGGTGTCCTGCTTCCCTGCAGTTTGCAAATACTGAGAGTCAGCAAATCAGTAATTGTAGCTTCAAACTAATATCACTTACTTTTTTTTTTTTTTTTTGCATAGCCTTCTGGCAGTCTATAAAAAGATCTGGCACACTACATAGGATTAGGTGGCTTTGAAGCAGCGGAGTCATCTGGGTGTGAAACTTTGATTTCCTGTGTCTTGAAATGAACTGTTATTTCTACCTTTCCTTTTCAGAAAACCCCCACAGCTCATGCCATGAAGGAGGAGAACTTTCTTCGTCGCAGGTTCTCCCTCTGTCCGGCCTCATCCACCCCTCAGAAGGTCGATCCTCGCAAGCTGACACGCAATCTGTTCTTCGGGGCCGACAGTGACATCTACCCACTCAGCCCAGGTTGGTTTCTGGTGTGTCAGTGCAGAAAGTAGCATGTCTCAGGTGCTTGACTGCAAGTAGATATTTTAGCATGCTGCCAGGAAACAAAGAGAAACAAGTTAATGTGAGAGAGAGAGAAACTGTTGCAACTCAGGTATTACTGGATCCCAGACAGTGCTGCTTTCATGATGCTATTGTCTTTCACTGCCATGGCGTTAAGTGGGAACGGAGGGCATCAGAGTTGGGGTTCGTAACCATTTGAACACTGCATGGCCTCACATTTCAAAAATGACTAAGGTTTTCAGGCGCTTCCACTTTGAGGCACTTGATGTGTTTCACCCTAAGTGTTGGACTCGTTTAAGATTTACTGGCCCCATTTGCAGACGTTTAATGGCAGGTTTCCCTGTTCAGATTTAGAGCCCAGGATAAATATTACAAGAGCAGACTTTCTGTGGTTAATGTTCTGTAAATATCTACAAGCACTACAAGTACCAGGAATCTTGACAGGTTGCAGTGAATGGCAGACTGGCTTTAAGCATTCTTTTTACATCTTTTTTGCTTTGAATTTCCTAGCACCCTTTTTGAAGGAAATAGGGCTCATTTTATTGTTTCAGAATTTGTTGCTCACAATAAACATTCAAGTCTTTCCTTGATTGCAGTCTGCAAACAATGCTTCCGTTTCGGTCTGTAAACAAGTGCTTCAGGGAACAGTCACAAGTTTGTAGAGCTGTCATTTGCAGCTGCCATGTCAGTGCTAAATAATCAAACCTCACAGCACCTTCGTGAACTCTCAAAACACTGATATCTAGAGAAAGAACATAGCATCTGTCAAAAGGCTTCAGTGTTCATATAGATGTAACACCTGACAGACTCTCTGGGCTTTGCAGATGTAGAGCAAAACCAGGTCTGGGTTTCCTGAGCTAATTGTCTTTAAGTGCAAACGTTTCAAGGGCCTCTGATTTTGCAGGTATTTCTGTTTGTGGGTGTCTGCTTCAAGGCAATGGGGAGCCTATTTTCAGCAGTGCTGACTAATCCTGGCTGTCACTGGGGTCGCTGGAAGCTTCGACAACCTTTTGGTAATCAAATTGATAACAATTTAAAATGGGACACCTAAAATCTCATACATTTCAAACCTGTAGGGACTTCTGAAAGCTAGCTGCCCATAAGTACAGTCTGTACAAATGTGTGGTAAGTAAATAGCTGTTTCACTTCTGCTATCCTTGGGAGCTGAAGGGCTGATTTTTCAGGCTGTAGTCACTTTCCCTTGCTTCAGGGAGATGGAGAGCCATAGCTTAGAGTTTGCCCATTCTTCAGTTCTTACCAGYGTTTTCAGTGCTAAAAAAGTTACTGACTTCCTCACAGAGGTATTTCAGTGCTGTAATCTTTCAGAAACCAGGGAAAGTTGAAGGTTTCAGCGTGAAGGAGGTAGCTGGAAGAGTTTGTCTCTTCCTCAGCTTCCCCCATCACCTTGTTTCTCCTTGATCCCTGCTGGCAGTTGGACCAAACAGCCTTTGCTGGGCTCAGCAGAACAAATGCCTTGAGCCATGCTGGAGCTTTTGTTCTGCTGCGCAGTTCTCCCGAGTAACCTCCAGCACTGGTGTCAGCGACCGTGGTAGCCCTCTGTATTACAAAGGAAGAGCATAGACCAGAGAGTTTGTAAAGGGGAGAATATCCCTTTTAAACAAACAGAAGTTACTGCTTCAGCCAGGGGATTTCTTGCAGAGTCTGGGTTTTAGTCTATCCTTACATTTTTTTTACTCCTTTCATTTCTTTCCTGGTCCCCACAGAGCTGCCTTGTCTCTTTGTTTTCCTCACATTTCTCCTAAGAAGTAACTGTCATTCTTCACATTCAGAAGCACACGTTCTTCAGCCCGTGGTGGGCTCTCCTTTCACTTCTTTGCTGCTGCTTCTGCCTCGTTTTCCTCTGAGCCTTGTGTGCTTCCTCCCACCTTCTCCCTTCCCTCTGAAGGATGCTGCTATCACTATAGATAAGCCACAGGTCTACGTCCATAAGCTGCATCCAATATTTCTCTGTCCCCCATTTTTCTCTGTGGTTTTACATGAACTTTCAGTTCTTGAGGCTTTTCCAGTGGTCTGTGTTTTGCTGCCTGACCCCAGCAGATTTTCTTTACAAGGGCACTGGGCTGATAGTGTTGGGTGGGCGCTGTGGGCAGCGTGGGCAGCAAAGCCCAGTGATTTACTGCCAGGAATTTGGTGGCTTGTGAGGTAGCTGGAGCTGCAGGTCTCACAGCACCAACACCTAGGATTAGCCCTCCAACAATGAAGGTGTGCAAGTAAATAATTCAGTGAGAAGGGAGTGACAGACTTTACACCTCAGGCAAGCTATGCTATGAAGATTCAGTTCAGGGAGGGTTTTTTTTTAAAGGAAACATATGGGAAATGCAGAGGGCACTATCTGAAATAACACTTTGGACTTTTTGCCTCCTGCTTGCATACAAAAATGCTAATGAGGAAGACATTTTCTTTTTATAGGAAGTTCACAAACTAGAGAGCCATGAATTCATGTTCCTTGCCCATGTCTGTCTTTCACTTAGCAATAAGGAGAGAGGATCTTTCTCTATTTTCTCTTTCAGAGGGCAGGAAATTTATTGGGGGAGTAGCTAAAAGAACTTTTAGAGAATCTCTCTTTTTGACTAGGCTGCGAGATCACACAGTGTCTTTAAATAAAAATTTAGATCAGTGTATCTGCATCTTAAGAGGTGCGCTTTCATGAATATGGGAATTTTACTGTGATAGATACACAGAACTAAATTTCAGTCTGGTGTACACATTGGGCCATGTGGCTGATATTTACAGCAGTAACGGGTTTTATTCGTGATAGTTTTGCCACACGTCAGAGCCTGTATTTCCTCTTGTAGTTATCCTTTCTCAGAAAGCCTATAAAATAATAGTTCATGCTGCGTGGAGCTAATTATGAATTCCTCAATAACCCAGTAATTTTGCTTCCTGTTACCATTGATCAGTCATGGCTGCTGTATCATTCTTTATAAAGGGGAAAGGCAAATGCACCTGTAGGATTGATGCCCAGCAGAAAACCAAAGAAAAGGAATAGTTACTCTTCTGGAAAGGAACGAAATCTTTATTTTTCCTGTGCATGACAGTAATGGGATAAAAGAAGGTATCAGTAATTCAACTGTGTAACTGCAAGACTGGAGTGCTGACAGTTTTCTTCATGAGGTGGTGAAGGCTGTTTCCATAAGCACCACTGATTCCCTTCCCAAAATCTGTTTCGTTATTTGGTGCAAAACGTTTGGGCTACTTTGTGGAGGACCCTTCTTTGCATGCCCTGCTAGCAGCCAGCACTTTAAGTCAGGAGAGATTCAGCTCAGTTTCTGTTGTGGGCATTATGTTTTCTTGATTAGGGAGACAAGAACTTCAGCTTCTATAGCCAGTTAATATTTAGCTTCTTTTATGTTTTTATGTGGTTTCCTATTTATTTTCTTGAGGTGGCTATGTCTCCTGTGCTCTGGGTGGGACTCTCGCTTTTGGGCTTTCTGTGCACTTAACTATGTGTGCGGGTTTTTGAGAAACTTGCACATCGTTTCAATGAAGTCTGCTTTCCAAACAAGGGCTGGCTCTCTCCTTCTGCACGGCTGCAGCAAGTCTGCTTGAGACAGACAGCAAAGATAGCTCTCCTCTGAAAAACAGCCTTTCCTTTACAAGTGCCAATAGGCTTAACGAGTTTGGTGTAAGAAACCAGTATATGCTGCTCCATAAACATATCTTATGAATCCTTGTAAATGATATGGTAAGAGTGAACAGTTGCGTGTTCCCATTTTTCATAATACTCTGTGGGCAGGATGGTCCAGAACCTCAGGAACAGCAAAAATCTCATGGCTCAGGTGCAAACCCTTTTAACTGTATTACTGAGAGAAGGCAGAAATCTCTCATGTCTGGGCTTTTTGTATGGATACCAGCTTGGAGTTAAGCTTCCTTTAAGAAATGAGACATAATAAAGCACGGATGTGAATTCTGTTATGCTAATAGACACCATTCCCTCGGAGCAGGCAGCAGCTCATTCCCATTAACTTTACGTGAACTTTTAGACCATATGTTACTTTCCCATACATGCGCAGAAAAAACTCTTCATGGGAAACAAGTGCAGCAGCTACATGGCTTTGTGAGTTTATTCCAACCTCCTCTTCCTCTGTCGGGGAGAGTGGGGGCTATAGAGAGGAAAGCGCCATCAGAGAAAGAATAAGTATGGAGATACAGGTCCCAGTCCATGCACAGCAGTGCTTATGGCCATCCCACTTGTCATGGTAGCACAAGGTGACTGGCAAATATCCATCCACTTGGGATTTTCTCCTGCCTGCGGACATTAGGTTTCTGAGTGCGTTATCTGGGGCTCGGTGTTTCAAGGGGAGGAGTGACAGTTAAGAAACTAGGTTAAGATACAGGTTCCCTGTTGTTGCACCGCCTTCCTATGTGACTGCGTAGGTCCTTCCTCTGCTTCAGTTCCCTACATGAGCAACGCACGTCATGTCCCTCTTCTCCCAGGCTTGGAAGTGTTTGCTTTCTGCGTCAGCATGGCTGTGTGCATATGGCACAGCGCAACACTATGCCACAGGGTGAGAAACACATCTGAAACCCCCACCACCCTTAGTCACCATGTGGGAAGTTGAAAACCTTCTAGGGACAGTTGTCCCACAAAGCCTTTTCTTAAATTTAAGAGTTGATACACCAAACTGCCTGTTAATGCCTGTGAAAAGGGCATGGTTTTTGTCCCGTCTCTTTACCAGTGAAACCCTGTAGCACAGTTGCAGTTCCGTTATAGTGGGACGTGCTTGTTCTCTCACATGTCGCATGATGGAAGTGCAGAACATGGCCATGAGGATATTTATTTTTTGGTAAGCTTCTGTGGCTGACTTTTCTAATGGTGCTTGGCTTCTTAAATGGCTGCTCTGAAAACTCCAGGAGACGTTATGGCTTCTGACACATCTGTGACAACTTCTCCTGACTTCAGGAGAATTGGGATTTTCCCTTGCTGGTTTTGGATTTGGTGGTGTTTCCAAGACTGGCCCACACAATGTTTAAAAACATTTTTAACCGTTCCCATGTTTGCAGTGTGCTACAAATGGATTATATTTCACTGTCTTGGTGATTCTTTACTGCTTCCAGTATTCTGAAGCTCTGATTGCTAACAATTTTGAGAAGAAAACTACATTGCAATTGGATAACAATGACTGTCTTGGCACTAAAAAGCTAGTCTCATCAGATGCTATTTTTTGGCTTTTTTTTAATAGAAGCTCTATGCTTTCTTTTACTGTAAGGACATGATTACAGTTGGCAAAAAGAACAGAATTTATCATTACATTTTATTGCTTGGACTCAGACTACACACACTCATACTAGTATATAATGTGTATAATGTACTGAAAGTTTAGTATATTTGGGTAGTGGAAATATATCTCTACAATGATTGGAAAATGTCATAGTGTTCATAAATACTACTTGTTAATTGAAACTGTTTCTTATTTTAACAAATAACTTGGTCAGAAGACATTGATCTTCTGCAGGTTTTTTTAATTTTGTTTTACTAATTATGTCTAGATGCTGTTCTGTCTTCTGTAACGTTTTCTGATCATAGTTATTATTTGTCAAACAAAGCGTGCTATCAAGTGCATCTGTGTATAGTTGCCAGATACTGACCAAGGAGGATAATGTATTGAATAGCTGCTTATTAACTGAATTCCGTTTAGTATTTGCATTGAATGAGGCATGGGGTATGCAAGAAAAGAACAGACTGTGGTAATGTAATTAAAGACTGCATCATAATGCAGACACAGGAGGGAGCTGATTAAGGATGCATCAGCAACCTTATTTCTGGTTTTTTCCACCCTTCATATGCTGGACTTTGCAACCATCATGTTGGTTTGCCACGGTGTTTTCCGACCTAACTTTTAAGCAGTACTTGTTGCATAGCCCAAGCATGTGGATCCAGGCTATTTCAAGCTCTGCAAGATTCCTCTCTGTGATCCTGGTGTGCCTGCTCCTGCTCATGGCAGCTTCTCTTGCCTGCTGTTAGCAGTAGCCCTTCTAAGGCCATGAGTAGCCACAGTTTTGCACAGGATTTCTCTGTTTCTGAATCATATTTATTTGTTGTAGGAAAAGACGTGGAAGCAAACAGCCCATCGGTGCTGAAGGATGAGACACCACAGACTCCAAACTCCATTAGTAAGGTACTGTGGGATAGGGATCCATCCCTAGTCTTGCTTTCATTTCTTCTCAGGCTGTTATTAATCATTCTTACTCTCTTTTTTTTAAAGTCATCGAGAAAGCCTCTCCCTCTGTTCCTGCAGGAACTGTGTGTGCATGTTTTGAGAGAAAGAAAATGAGTGGTTTTGCATGTTTGGGATGACAGAGAAGCCCACACTTTCCTCTGACTTGATAGCACCTACCACAGAAGAACCCTGTTTATTTGGGCCTCATTTGGCAGTGTAATTAGATATGAATAATTACGGTTGAAAGGTTGATTTTGTCAGCAGAGGTGTCTCATGCTGTTCCCAATCGGCAAGGCAATCATAAACCTTAATTGTTTTGGAAGAGAAAGCTGTAATATTTAGTGTAGTGCATAGCATCCGAAACTGTGAGTCGAGATCCTGGGAGAGAGCTCTGGGAATTGGTGTAATAGGAGAGGAACGCAAACTAACCAACATTTCCTGAACACAACGTTTCCATCCAGCCTGTTATGGAGAGGTAAAACTGGATCTAAAGACTCTAGATCTGGGTATTCAAAACCTGGCTCTACATCTAGTGTTACTGAGTGCCTGGGTTTGATTTCCTGTAGAGATGGAATCAACCTTATAAATTAGATTTGGCTTTGAGATTCATGTACAGGCTTTTTTGGCTGCAGCTCCCTAACATGTTTCTGGAGGGTAACTAGAAATAGAAGCAAGGCCTGTTAATAAATTTTTAACTATATTTATTCAACTATGAAGCTATAAAATGCAAATGACACCAGCTGAAATGAAAATATAACATGAAGGAAGCAGCTGCAGACAAGTGATTTCTTATAATACATGAAAATAGGCTCTGCATCTTCAAATACATTTGGCTGTGCTTGCCTGGAGCTTGCAGGTTGTTCTGCCAGGATGCCCTGGCAGAGGTCAGCACAGGGAGATGGTGATGAGAGGAGCTTTGGGAGTATGCAACAAGGGCTTGTGTACATGTCCTCTGCTATTGCTGGAACCTAGCAAGCTGCAAACCGACCCTGGTTTTGCTTTTTCAGGCAGGTTCCTCATGGGAACTCAGCCTCCCAGTTATCCTGGCAGTGGAGAAGCCCAAGAACCAGGTAACTGCGCCCAGGGCTTTGTTTTAAAGCCAGATGTTTTGCACACCTTAGAAGGAGTGGTGTTAAATTCCCAGTGACTCAGGAATGTAAAGAACAAGGACAACTGGACAGGACAACTCAGAGCACTGAAATGCTGTCCAGAAGGAAGTTTGATTTCTGAGATGCAGGATGAATGCAAGAGTAGGAATGTATTTATGAGAGGTATCTGGGTGAGAGCATGGCTCAGCTGTGTTTTCCCAGCCTCAGGGCCTGCCTTGCTATTTAGTCTCCTACAGGTGTGTTTTTGAAAGGAGAGGCACCCTTGGAAGATTTGGGTGCCCACCTAGATTTCTGCCATGCTTTGTATGCACCTGGGAGGCGTTGGTGGGTCTCTCCTTGACAGTGTCAAGAGTAGTTGTTAAGGAGAGATAAGAGAAAATGCACAGTGCAAAACAACTGCATCGGATTTGTGATTCAAAACAAACAGGTGTCTGAACCTGGACACGAGCTTTGCTTTCACCAACCAAAGACTTTGGTTTTACAATAGTCAAAATTGCTCTGAAACACCAATGGACTAAAAACAGATATGAGGACCCCAAAACACCAAACTTCAACTTGCCTRCTCACTTGCAGTGTTACAGGCAATTGCTTTGGCTACTGAATGGGCCAGAGCTAGGTTTTTCTTTCCTGCCTGAATGTTCTGCTTAGACACACGATGTTTGATTCAGAGACTTTCTGCCTCACTGGACATGTGCTATAGCGCCTGTCATTCTCACTTCACTCTGCTTCGCCAGCCACGTAACTTTTCTTCTGTCTTGCTTTGCAGTGTCAGTGACAGTAGGGAGTCCCTATTGTGAAATGTCTTGTACCTTAAAAATTTAGGCAAACTGGTAGTCAGTTTGCTTAATATTTCATTTTTCACATCCACTCAGCTCTAAGGCTTTAAAATGAAACTGTACTGTCAGGTGTTCAGAACTGTAAGTAGGGATCTGTCACAGTATTTCAGTTTAAAAATAAATAGCAATTCCGCCTACTAGAACCAAAGGAAAGAGTGTGTACCAGTTGGGTCATGTTTAGATTCCTGATAGCAAGGGGGGAAATAATTTTTAGCAATCAAACTGTAGGGTGTGCAGGTTTAATTAATGGATTCAAAAGTAAATGTTCTAGGTAGCAGATCCGTGCCATGAATACTTACCCTTCTTATGGCACAGTGAATATAAGAAACCTTGTTGGAAATCAGTGTTCCTTCAGGAGCGCTATTTTAATGTACCACACCACATTGACTCTTTTCACCCAGTAATGAGAAGGAAAGGAAAGCCAGTCGAGTGATTCGGTCCCTGGACTGGGGCTTAGGGGACCTTGAATTCCCAGCTCTGACTTGGAGTCCCTGCATTTCCCCAGGCAGATTAATTGCATTTCTGTTTCACATCTTCATCAGTGAGGTGGAAACGGTTCTACATTTCGTTCACTTGGGYCATATCCACACTGCATGGTGGAGCAGGCTGCAAGTTTCCCAGGTTAGCAGACACCGAGCAGAATATCCCATAAAAACCCTATAAACGTCTGTGAACTTGTGAGCTGTGAAGCCATTTAATTGCAACCACACTACCCTGTGCTTGAGCTCATAGGTGGACTGCTAGTCTACGTCTGAGGTGTGAACACATCCTGATTGTCCTGTTTGTACAGACAGTATACTAAGTATTTGATGCCGGAACATTTGCTTTCAGTGTGTTTGTGCAGTTCTTAACAATATGTATTTCTGATTTCAGTTGGGCTTCTCACCCCAAATTTTATTAAAACAAATTTAAGGCACAGTTCAGCTACATATTACTTTGCCAACTTTCCTGCAGCGTATTTTCTCCTATTTCATTTTTCAAGTGGAGTCTCTTTCATCTCCTTCTTCAAGGGGAAAAAAAAAAATTATTAGCTTATTTATTTCAGATTGTTTGTCATATTAGTTTCTCTCCTTTTTTTAGAGCCCTTTAGCCTTGTTTTCTGGGACCAGTGCTTATAGTGGGGTGTGAAAGTATCGCAGAACTGTCTCTAAGCCTCGAGCTCATCTCTGCAGCCAGGTAGTACAGTTAGCACGCGCCTGATAGTGACAGGAGATACCTTTCTCTCATTTTGTGCCTCATTCGGCACTGTTAGCGTCCTTTAAGGCACCTTTTATTGCAGTATGCAGCGTTGCATTTTCTCTTTCTTTCCTTCCTATGCTTACCTATTTATTCTACTGTCTGGAGAGCAGCTGGGGTCTCTTGATGTGCATGCAGAGCCCACAGAGAATTGAAGTGTATTTTAAGGAATAGTCAGAAAAATATTGAAGCTGGTGCTCAATGGTACTTCACTCTTTTCAGTCCCCCACTAATGCCACAAAGAAGTCTAAAATTATCACATTGTAGGAGTGTGGCTGTTGCGTGCACAGTTATAAGATGCATGGGAGGGCAAAGCTTAGATTGCTTTGTCCATCATGAATGAGTTTTTCCACATGCCTGAATTGTTAAAGTCTTTATTGTAATATGAATCTAAGCGGCTGCTAGAAATTTAGTTTTGCTGTGAAGTAGTTTGAAACAGCTCATACCAATCACTTGAGATTTAAGCTACAACTCCCATGCTGTCTCAAGCTCATCCTTCTAGATCCATGAATCATGCTCTTACCTTCTGAGTTAATTCCAGCCATGGTTACATTTGGGACTATCATAAAAGATCAACAACAACTCTGGCAACCTACAAGGGTACCTTTCCCTCTGCTCAACTGAGAAATCAGTTGCCAGAGAGATCCAGACATTGCAGGAATCATTTTGGAGAGGCTCAGGAGTGAAATGTCCCCTGTGTGTGCTAAGCACAGCTTTATAGGAGAACCTGGCCCTTGCAGGTTAACTGGACCCTTGCTGGCTTTTCATTACTGTACTTTATGCTGTTGATGTTGTGGATGCAATTATTTTGGAGCTAGTTGTCTCTGTCAAGACTTACACTCAGTTCCTGTGCCCTGGCCCAGGAACACATTGCTGCTTCAATTCCATGTGCAACATTTTAGGGTAATCACTGTTGTCCACAGAGGATTTTGCAGCTGATTTCAAGTGAGCAGAGGTGTAGCCTGAAGTATCCTGGGAAAATCACATAGAAGAGGGGTGGGATTTTGCACTGAGAGATAGGAAACATGGAGCATCCCTAACTTATGTAGGTGCATACAAGCCCTGAAACTCCCAGGTGCCTCACAGAGGGGAACATAGGCAGTAGTAACTGTTCGCTTACAGAAATGAAGTCTCAAAGTTGATAACTTTGGGTAAGCCACAGCAGTGCTATCATGTCACCTTGGGTCACTGGTGATCATAATTCCTTACTCTAGTGTTTTTCATGGGGCAGATGAGGGTAAATGGAGGTGCTAAAATTGAAATGATTTATTAAACAATTTAGCAAAGCATATTTTAAGCTGAAAGTCCAATTGTTTTTCATTGCTTACTTTCTTGGTTTGTTTAAACTCAGCTTAGGAACAAAAGCTGTACCTACAGCTAGAGGGGAAAGCAAAGCTTTGCTTCAGATTTCTGCTTAGCACTACAACTGTATCAGTCATGTGAAACAGCATCTTTCTCAGTGTGCAACTTCCCATCTCGCCTAAAATGTTCTTTAAATATTCTAAACTTGGAGAATGTTCTTCCCACGAAAGGCACACTTAAATGATCATGTAGCAATCCCATGAGGTCTGTGACTTTTTCGTTAATTACTATAATCTGACGCAATGGAGCAAAGCATTCCACTAAACAGTAGTATAACTTGGTATTTGGAGTTGCTTGGATAGCTGAATTTCAGCGATGATTTTTCCCAGATATTGCTGTCATGTCAGCTATTTATTTGTACAGGCTTTTCAATTTGTGCTAATCATTGTGCTATTTCAGTGCTGTAAACACAGTTGCTGTGTCTTTGTAACATCGTTGAAATAAGGGGGACTTTTTTTTTGCAAACTGGAAAGTTTGAGGTGAAAATTATTTGACTTGCTGCAAAGCAGCACATTAATTGAAGGGTAATCTTTCGTAATGCAAAGCTTGTTTGTCAGTAAGAATCATTTCACTGATTCTGCTGTGCTTTGGATGAGCTGTTAGTTCTCAATGAAATAAAAAAGTTTTAAAAAAGAACTGCTTATAGTAAATTGAAAACAAAATTGTTTAAATGCAGTTGAGATATCTGTGAATATTCACATCAGTAACAAGAAGCTCTGCACTTCTAATGTTAAACCCAGCTTTTCCATAGTGTTTATACTACTTCAGGAACTTTTGTTTTCTGCAGTGATACAGATCTTTAGCAATTATACATGGAAAAGATACGGAGAAATTACATGTGAGCAAGGATATGTCTCCCATGTGATGACTATTTTTGCTTCTATGAAATACAACTTATGACCCCAGCTACTTTTGTTCTGCATTCAAATTCCCATCTGATTTCGTCTTTCTCTCACTTGGGTGCAAAGAAGAAAAAAGAGCGACTTGTAAGCTGTCACTCCTGTTAACATGCAGACGACCRCTTGAGAATTACTTTATTTAAATGTTTCTGACTTGGAATAATTCTGTCTATTTCTCCCTCATTACACATTTTTTGTGTTCATCCCGTGCAGCGAGGATTGCTTGTGCTAAACAACAGGATATTCCTCTTGCTGTTATCCAAGGCACGGCATGCTGATGGGCTGGCATCCCCCACACCAGAGTCGATCACAGGCTATTTTTCTGTGAAATGATTTGGTTCCTCTTGGAAATGAAGTCATCAAAAATACACTGGATCAGAATGGCACTGTATGCTCTCTTACAAAGCCTAGCAGAAGTGTAAGGGTATTGTGATAACTGCTAACAATTAGCAGTGGATCTGCAGAGCTACATGACTGAGATGAAAGGGAACGGAAACTTAACAGGGATAACAAGTATGTCTCTGAGTACAGTACAGCCCGTCGTCAGCCAGCAAGGTCGTCACTCAGTCCTGGAAAGGACAGATCTGGTTAGAGAACTAAAGAGGAACAACAGTTTCCTACCCCTGCAAGTGCTGCTGCATGCCTTGGTAAAAGTTTTTGGCAGATTAACAGTCTTCCCTCCTTATAATTATGAGAACCAGTATATGGAAAACATACATATTGCTTTCTTATTAGAATATTCCAGTGGTTTTTTTAATTTTAAAAAGGATACCAATTCCCTATCCCCCCATTGTACAAAGTCTCATCTCTGGTTAATATTGTTCACATGTTGCTGCAGAGACAGGGGGCCAAATGCTGATATCCTGCACAAGCGTTATCCCAGTGTCCTTGAAAGATTTGCTGTGATGACAAACGGCTTCTATTAGTTTTCTGCCAGGATGAGAAACACTAGGCAATAGAAGGACGTCATTAAATGCTCTGACGTGTCTTAGCGATGCAAGACCCTGCTGTGTCTTAGGGATCTTTAGAGCTGATGGCCCGGATTTACTGAATCTTATATATGCCATGAGGTACAATCAAAACTATTAAGACAGATTCATGTAAAAACATGAAATCATATTACTTCAAGTCACTTAGCAGGTTAAACCTGGAGGAACTGTACATTGCTATCAGCAGCATGGGGGCCTATGGTATGCAGTCCTGGGGCCTTAGATCCCACCTTTCCTGTGAAAAGGCAGGAACTTTAAACCCAGAAATGCAATGCTTTCCATTCTGTAGGCCTGGAGATCACCTGCAAGCAAACTGCTATTTAGGATCTGTGATAATGCATCCTCATAAGCATAACAAGAAGCAAAGTCAGCAGGGAGACGCAGTTTGCCTCGTCAAAAAAGTAACTGGGGAACAGCGTCAAATTTCCGAAAACAGAAGTCCCAGGTCAGGCACATCTGTTTGTCCATGGCTCCTAGTTAAAACCATGGCTTGGTTTCAGTAAAATTTTCTCTCTCTTCAAAGCTTGGTCATTTTACAACCATCTCGGGGAGCTGTGCTATTCATCACACAGCTGGTACATCACAGTTTTTGGGACATGGCACCACAGATATTTATTTTCCCATGCCTAGAAATTCTTACACAGGCAGTGAGGGACTTACGCTACTGCTTCTTTCTCATCCATTCTTAAGCCTGTCTTAGTGTGCGCCATCCCTGTGGCCGTGTTTCCCTTTACAGGCAATGTTAGCAAATCCAGCATGGCTGGACATAGCTCAGACAGGGGGGAGGCAGTGCCTGAAGGAAGCAGCACAGTGGTTCAGGAGCCCACCGCAGCAGCCTCCAAGGCTGTTAATCCAGCTGCTTTGACCGAGTGAAAGACTGGTTTGTAATGATTTCAGACAAGTTTCACTTTTGAGCTCCTAAAGGCTATGGTGGTGTAAGGGGAGGTTATCCCTTCACCCGCTGTTGTGTGCTGCGGCTTTATAACATGCATAGCAGTATCGGCTGGTGTCAGGCATGCGGTGTCCTTGGTCATGGAGCTATGAGTCAGCTCTCCTGAAGAGGCAGAATCAATGTCTCTTTGTGTAAATGTCCCAGGTTTGAAGTCTTGTGGTTGTTTAACTCCATTTTTAGCATGACCCAGAGAGACTCTGAGGAGGAGGCAGGTGTGGCTGGTAGAGCAGTGAAAGTGCCTCTGTCTGTGTTAATGTCGGTTCCCCACAAGCAGTGGGTTTAGGGCTCAGGTTTGCATGGTTTGCGGCGGTTGTTGGAAGCCTTTCTGAATTCATGTTCAAGTAAATTTCCTCGAGCCAAGTGAGTTTAGGGGCCAAAATTTTACTCTTTATATAAGTGCTAAGATGTAATTGTCTAGACAACAAGTGACTGTAGCTTGTTTTAATTAGTTAAGCAAAAAGCATTCATTATATCCTGATGCTTTGCAGGCACCTGAGCAGGATTTCCTAGAATCTCAGGGACATCTGTGCTTTTTCTGCTTGTCATGCTGGCTAATGAGGAATAGTATGCAGTGTTTCTCTCTGTGTCTGATCTCTCGGGCTGGAGGGAGTGAAATTACCAATAAACTGTTGGCTCATAGTTGTATCTCAAGGACAGGACATCCTCCCTGCTAATTGGGAGAAAGGGGGACAATTCTGACCAGTTTCGGAGGACACACGTCTCGAATCATGAAAGCATAGTCTCCTAATAATTCCAAAGGATTGTTGCTCAGAGACATTTAAGCACTTAGAAATGTTTCCTCATAAAGAAAAGCTTGTACATATCTCTCAAATGTCTACCACTGCCCTTTGAAATGTGACAAAGACCCTGTGGGCACAATTCTCTGCTCAGACGTCGCATCTGTGCAGTGGTCCCCACCATAAATGTTGTGTTTTTACAGTGAAGTCCCATGTGCAGAAATACAAAATATGCATCAGAGACTGCATTGCAGGTAGAGGAGGCAGGCTTAGCTTTCTATTAAAACAAAAATGACAAATATTGAATAGTTTGCAGGAGTCCAAGAGCTGGCATTTTCTTTGAGTGGATCCAATACCAAGTTGACTTGTAAGCTGGACAATCAGATCAGGGACTTCACTGGTCTTTACGCATCGTCATAGAGTTTTCACTTCTCTATTTATTCTTAMGTATCACGTGTAGTTTTGTTTTTAGTGAAAGACTACTATAAGGGTATGTGAGAACAAGTAATAGGTTCTACAGTGACCCTGGCTCTGTCGCAAATTGCACCTTCTGCCCCTAATTTCTAATCCTGCATCATCCACAAAGAGTTTTGCTCAGTTGAGCACGCACCCTTATCTCCCATTTTTGCTCCTGCCACAGTCTCCAAAGCATAGTTGATGGCCTGTTTGCTGTGATCTGGTCATGCATTTGCGTGTTTTTATCTAAGTCGTGTGAAAAGGACCAATCCAGCTGTCATTAAATATTTTGCTGCTCACACTAACATTCAGGATGGTTTGTGGCTATAGTAGCCAGAGAGGTTTCTGTGTCACTGGGAGGGAAAAAGAAAGTGGGTCTCTCAAAACTGAAGGCACTGTAAAATGATCACATCAACTCATGATATAAAGGAGAGACAGTCTGAGAGCCCAGTGGGTTTTTTTCACATCATAGCAGTGAATTTATAAATGGGAACTATATTTGATACATTTTTTTCCTTAGTACAGCTCATTTTTGTGTCATACTCATTAAATCAAGGTGGCCAAGGGCTGAGCTTTTTTATAAAATTGTCATGCATAAGTAGGAGAGACAGTGCCTGACCCCAAAAGATCACAGTCTGAATGCATCAGACACGTGAAAGGTTGGAATGAAAAGAGGTACAGAGAGAGAAGGTAACTTCCCCAAGGTCACATAAAAAGTAGCGGAGTCCAGACTGTACCGTAATTCTCATGCCACTAACCCTCCCCAGGTTTTGGACAATTTGCTGACAGTACCTATCCAAGTAGGGGTCCTCGTTGTGACTTGGGCTGCAGAGAGCTATACTCTCTAAGCGTACATTATTTTGGGAACAGTAATATTGTGACCATGTCTAACAAAAGTAAAGCATTTTTTCAGCCCATCAGCACAATCATGAGATCAGTCTGCAGCCTCTGAAAATTAATTTAAACAGCACTGACACTATCAAACATGATTTGAAGTGACTGTATATTTTGTGCCTTGCTTYGCAAGGCCAAGATGATGATGATTTCCTGTATTATCTGTAACATGATTAGGTAATTTCTTGCCCACTCATGTTTCTGGACATTTCAGCTAGGGCAACAGTCTTTGCCAATATCAAGTCTAGTTCTGAAAGATCTATACCAGCTTCCCCATAATTTTTATTCCAGTAATTGAAATGCTTTCAGATCTGAAGAGAGACAGGCAGTTTTCAAAGTTAGGAATAAGAATAGGGGTTTTGTTTGGTTTTTTTTTTTTTTTTTTTTTACCAATATTAATGTCTGCATGGGAGAAATTAAAAAAAAAAATTGGTGGGGAATTTTCCAACTAGCTTTAAGTATAAAAAGAAAGTTTGGACTGCACTGCAAATATGCATTTTCTGCACCTGCCTAGTGTTCTGCTGCTGAAGTCTGCAATCAGCTCTTTCATGGATTCCTGGAAGATGTAAACGATTCTTCATGAGAGCATAACTTGAACATCTTCATATTAATACAGTCCTATTTCCTCTCTCCCTCTTTTTTTAGATTGAATATAAGCTTTGCAATGGGTCTGACAAAGAGTGTGTGTCTCCCACAGCGAAATTCACAAAGAAGGAAACACTGAAGGTATGTGCAAAGCAGCCAAGTCAGCATCAGCTGACTTTCTTTTACAAAACGAATAGTATCTTCCAAACAAACCGTTGGGAACTACTCTGAGTCATTTCCCAAGACCCAGAGAAGCCTCCAACTTTTCTAGGAGTCATTATAGGCCAAGGGCATTTACAGGCTTTATACAGGATTAGATTATATACTGCAAACAGAACAAACCAGTGTAATTATTTCACTCTGTTCGTATGTTCCAGAGCCATTAGGCACCTCAAGAGGATTGTAATCCTTCATTGGTCTTGTTAGGAGGGGTATGCCTAGGCAATCCGAGCAAATTATTGCTTGAACACTTGTTTGTCTACCAAACCAAAAGTATAAATAATTTGGTTTGGATGAAATTAGATTTAATCTCTTTAATTTGAGGAGTGGGGAGGACTGGGTATTCAGCCTCTTTCCATTCCCTCCAAAGAAAAGCCAAATTAGATAATGTTTAGTGGAACTTCAGGAGCAAAGAAAATACCTGTTATCTCGTTATGTTTTTGTTCTTCCTTGTGCTCATTTCTGGGGAACCTGTGCTGGGTCAAGTTCTAGCTGTGCTATACATAGCTGTCCTTAATGCATTATGTTCTTTCCTCCCCAGAAGAGGCCATGATTACAGCTGCTGTATTTTCTCTGTTCTCAACCAGGTACAAAAAAAAAATTACAGACAGGAGAAGAAAAGAGCTACCAAACAACTCTTCAGTGCTCTAAAGGATCCCAGTGTAGTGATCACAGCAGACTGGCTGAAGGTATTTAATACAGACCATTGCTTCTGAGGCTGTAGGAAAAAATAAGTGAGAAGTAGTTGATGTGTCTGAGACTTATGCATTAGCACTTTTTTGAGTGAAAGAAGACTGAATAATTTTGAGTTGAAGCTGCTGTAAAGCCATACTTAAATAACTGCTATAAAAGTGGAGTTACGGGGAGTGTTTACTTTCCATCTTAATCTAACTCAATCCATCTATTCCATGTCCTTAAGTAGCAGCAAAGTCTCAAAAAGTGCATAGTACGAAAGGAAGTGATGATTTCTTCCTTCCTTTCTGAAAGAGTCTGCTGGCCTCTTCCCATAAATGTGTTTTTGTACTGAAGAGAGAATAGACAACAGCCTGGAAATGGGCACATACAGCTTGTTCTATTGACAGCTGGATTTTATGTTGTCACAGCACAGAACGAAACTCACTGGACCTGATGACAACAGTAATTTCTCCATGTGCAAAGACTCAACTAGTGACAGCTTCTCACTGAAGTCCTGAAACTTTGTATGTAGCAAAATAAATTTGGATTGACATTGAGAGATGTTACCTTTGAGCACTGTTTTTCTCCTCATTTGGGGCCATTTAGTCTTCTCAACTTACAGTGAATTCGTTGCCCCTTTTATAATGGCAAAACTTAATTTCCAAACATTGCCAAACACATAACGCTTTTTAAAAAAAAAAAGGTAACTTAGGGATTTCATGAAACAATACAATTGCATTTGACCAGTGTGAAAAACCTCCAACGTTGTTCTACAATCAGTGTTAGAGGCCAGAAAAGTGAGATGCGGATGGTTTATTTGAGAAATAGATTGGCAACAAAATGTTTCCGTAGTGTTTAGTGTTGATGATAGATAAATATTGAGATTTTTTAAAATACAAAATACCTGTTGCATGTTTGCTGTGTCTGGAAATTTCCAGCCACAGCAACAAATAATGCTGGGCCACAAAAACAGAACACTGACATAAGACTTGAGATTTGGCCTATGTACATTGAAGACAAGAAGACCTTTGGCAAAATCTAACCTTACTGAGAAACTTCCCCATTCTTAAGGCTGTTATCTTTAATATATGCTATCAGATTTAATGTCTTCTATACAAGAGAGAGCGTCTATTGAGCTTGACAGAGAAATAAACCAGCTGGAGAAGGTGCTTTTAGAAATGGGGTATTTGACAAAACCCATTAATAGCTCTGTTCTGCAGAACACTATTAAAATGACTTATAAGTCGAGTTAGACTAGCTATAACATTTTTCTATGCAATGTTATAATTGGTGTGTCCTCCATGATTATTAACAAATCACTCTCACATGGGCCAGCAGTGCTGGTTGCCTAAAAAATTAAGCAAGCTGCTAACACTAAGCCAGTAATAAAAATATGAAGGCTAGATTCTGATAGCCAGATTTACAAGGTCTGGGATTTTGCTATGAGATCCCTAAGACTGTTCAGATAATGCAGTGTATTTTCCTAAGGAAGTGTATCATAGTGTGGCCTTGGGAGAAACACATACTGGAAATACTGTATAAATACTGAATAAATGCTGTTTTTCTTTTAAGGAGCAACATAAATGCAACTTTTTGTTCTCTCCCTGCTTCCCTCCAGATTCGTGGGACTCTGAAGAGTTGGACCAAGCTGTGGTGTGTTCTGAAGCCAGGAGTGCTGCTGATTTATAAGACGCCAAAGATTGGACAGTGGGTTGGGACAATCTTGCTCCATTCTTGTGAGCTGATCGAGAGACCCTCCAAAAAGGACGGCTTCTGTTTTAAACTTTTTCATCCTTTGGACCAATCAATCTGGGCTGTAAAGGTAACAATCCTGATGAGTCAAACAACCTCTTCTTGGTCACTAATGTGTCTGAGCACTAGTATCGTCTAGCATTGGTATTATCTAGATTTGCAGTTATTCAGTTACTGTTAGTGATGGTGAATTGACTGCATAAAAAGATTAAAGACACCGAAGCTTGGTCATGATATGACATCAAAGGAATGCAGCGCATTGTGATTAGTTACACAAATGTGTCATTCTTGGTGTAAAGATGCATGCATAGACTGTGGAAAGGGGAAACATGTTAGTGCAGGAAAAAAGATCAATACCTAGAAGCGATATCAAGCCATGGTCTACTAAAAAGAGATGAGGAATAGACCCAATTAACTGGCTTCCCCAAAACAAGCACACACAAAGCACCAAATCCTTTGTACAACACTGGAAGAGGGCTGGCAAAGTGACAAAAACCAGATTAATTAGTTTGACTTTTTTTTTTCTAATGCCTCTGAGGTTTAGGTTTGTTTGTGATGGACTTGGAACTCAGTGGTCTGCTCAAGCCTTTACTGTTCCACAAAAGTGTGACTTTGGATAGGTTGTCTTAATTTTCTCTTCTTTGAAATGGAAATAGCAAGGTTTTCTCCCCTTCACTTTGAGTTGTTCTTCAGTCTGTTGTTACTCACAGGCTAGGACAGTCTCTTCCTGTACACACGGTAGCTCCTGCAGTGACCTCTGGATCTCTCTGTAACACAAATGATTAATAGTTTCTCACTCTTCTTAAAATAACTCCCTGCAAATTTTAAAGAGCTGCATTTCTTTTTCTTCTTTCCTTTAAGAATAGGCAAAAAGAAAAAAATTATCTAATGCCTATGAGCAAAGAGGAAGACCCCAGTACCTCCTGAGAGGCACTGAGAGCAACATCTGTCGGATACCCTGAAAACAAAACTTAAATGTTCTTGAACTTGTTTCCCCATTAAAAACAGTGACTCAGCAGAGTTATTGCAGACATAAATTCTCTAGGAGACATCACCAGTGTAAGCAAGGCATTACAAGCTAGTGCCTTGCTGCAAGGTGGTCAGCAGAGTAAATCTACTTGGAAAGACTCATGCGAGAGTGATGAAGGCATTTGTCATTGGCATCAGAAGTTCTAACAAAATGGAGGGGAAGCTCTGTGGGAGCAGATCAGGCAGGCTCACTCCTGCTCATCCCTGCAATTAATTGAACAGTTTTAAACACAGCTATACAATCACTATAAAAAGTCTTGCAATTTTTAATAAGGTAGGAGGAGAGAATTGAAATTAACCGCAACAACCAGGGGCAAGAGCTGCTGTTTTCTGACAGTAGCTCAGCTCTGATCTGTGCCTAGATGCACTGCTTTTGCTTTAAGTCCCAAAGGTTTCATTGCTACCTTGCTTCTTATTCAGTTTTGACAGTTTTGATGCTTTTTTAATTCAGAGCATGCACCCAAGAAGGTTGTCAATCATTTGCTGTCCATCAACAAAAAAATTCATTGTGACTTGACAGGTCAACTGAATTCTTCTGAAAAGCACAGTCAGGAGAGGTAGTGAAAAAGTAGAATCAAAAGTGCAGTCAGGTACTGAAAAGTAGTGTCGCTGACAGATCTGAAGTGCTAGAAGGCCCTTCCCTTGATATGCATCATCTAAAAGAAGGAGGAGGTTTTATCAATACGTATATGTATTTGTGCGTGTGTATGTATATCTAATTCTTGTGTCTCTTGAGAAAATATATGACAAATAGCAATTAGTGTATTAAATATGAAGGGAATATATCTCTGAAAATGTTTGCGTACTAGAGGAAGTCCCAAGAGATTTGAATTTTACAGTCAAAGTAATATTCTAAGTCACTTGAGACATATTTAGAAAGCTACATTTGAGCTGCATAGTAGGATATTTCCTGAAACCTGAGTTCAGCCTGGATTGTTATGTGTGATAGATGCTTTCAGCCACAAGGTGAACACCAAAGTACACATCAAGAAGAAATCCACCAGTGAACTGCTTGATGTCAAAGAAGCTGTYTGCACTCTGACAACAGTTTAAGGCTGAAACTGCTAAAAATACCGTTTCGTTTTATGTCATTTCATGGCCTTCTTTTAAAGCAACGGGAGCAGAATTGACTGATCTAAATTGGTTATGTATAACTGTGCAAAGAAAGCGTATTTCTCATGAAATATAGATTAGCCCGAGCTTAAGCAAAAAGCCCAAGTTAGTGTCCATCACAACAGAAATAAGATCTGGCTAAACAAATTTCACTTTTGGCTAAAATGGCTTGTGAAATTTTCAAGGATTTTCCAGACTAGAGTTGATGGTCCAGCTTTGAATCACATCAGTGGACTTGCAGCTAACTCAGGGTAATTAATGAGCGCCTTTGTACGTGTTGGCCTGGCTGCTCAGCAGATGTTTGGATCTAACTGCGGGGTTCAGCCCTGGAACAAATGTCTGGTTCAAGCACTGCCCTAGGCGTTTATAGTTGTGCTAGCCAATTAGATTTGATGTGCAGGCATTCAACTTCAGTTAGAGCAGGATGAAATTTTGGGGCACCTTTCAAATGGTAGGTGGGTAAGATGTAAGACCATTACTTACAGTTGAAAGCTAAATATATGCACCAGGGAACTGTTTTTCCTATAAACCTCTCTGGTGTCTAGAGCTATCTTAGAAGCATATTGCTGAGGGGAGAGAGAGTCCTTTATTCTACACTGCTTCCCTGCCTTTTCGAGAGTTTTAACTCCTTCGCAGTGCAAATGGATTAGACCTTTTACCAATTTGCTCTGCCCAGGCCTTTGTAAACCCAAGGCTAAAACCACCAAGGTCTCAAAATCAGGCAGCAGCACATGCAGCAGTAAGAAAAGCTTCCCCCGCATGCTCCAAATACTGCCGCAGAGGCACTTTGTCCATCATGTGAAGGCAGCGTGATCCCACTCTGCTTCAGGGAAGAGACTTTTTGCTGAGATAACTGCAGGAAACTGGAGAATGCCAACCCAGTAATTAGTGTGAGGGTGTGGGTGTCTGTCCTCTTGCTTTGCAGAGGGAGTGTAGGGCTATCAGCTGGCAGGGTTTGCCCAGCTGTCCCAAAAAAACGTCCTGGAATAGTTCATATTTCCCTTTGAGCGCTTGCTCAGAAGCTAGCTGAACAGCGTGGTGTGGGAAGGCTTTTATTGACTGCAGCTTGTTCTGACATTTATTTAGAGCACTCGATGAGTTGGGGTCAGACCCACTGAATCTGGGAATATACATAATTTGACTTTTGTTGATTTTAAGAACTTTGAGTCATTCCTTTAAAGAAAAAAGTTCTAGTAATGGGCTTGCTGCTCTTACAGTTGTTTGTTCTACTCCATAATACAACACAGTTAGTTTCATCTTCATCCTTACACTTATCCACAGTACTGTTAACAGTGTGAGTCCRCTCCATTTTTCAAAGCCTAATCAACCCCTGTTTGATAATGCTGTTTGAGTCTCAAATCAAATGTAAAGACAGGAAAGATCTGAAGATGATCCTTTCTTAGTTGTACTGTCTAGAGGCTGCAGCTGAGCTCCGGGTCCTAGTGTAGCAGGGATAATATTCACTTTTAGTGAGAGATGGTCATTGTCTTGGAGGTCTTAGACTCTAAACAGGCATGATGCTCAAAGGCTGGGAGACAGAAAGCATCATTATCTCTGCTGTGCAGATACGGAACTTCATTTACTCTATGGAGATGTTGACTTTATTTTTATGGCCTTCTCTCTTTTCTTCTTCTCCTCTTCTTTCTGTGGGAAATAGCTCCCTCCATGTATGAGCATGCCTTACTATTGAATACGTTTCCTTGACAGAGTGACCTGGCTGCTCCTTGTGTTTATCCACCTGCCTATCTGTTAAAACCTTGTGTTATTCCCCCCTTCCCTTCTCCCTCCTTCTCTGGATCTGTACTGTTTGGTTGTGGGGTTTTTCCTCCAACAGAGCAAATATCAACCTCTGCACTGAAAACACAAGTAATGGTTTTATCAACAGTTCTCGAACACCCTGCTCAGCTGCAAGCTACTGAAAGGAAAAATGCCGTCGGGAATGGTGCCTGATTGCATTCATGTCACTAGTAATGTCTTAAGCTGCTCTGTTCTGGTTTAGTAATCAAATCTCAACTTTGCCAGTCCTGACTATTAAGCCTTTAAACAGTCTTAATTTTGTGAACCTCTTGTGGGAGAGGGGAGGGGAAAAAGAAGTGAGTAACAAGGATCCCAATTTCTCCTGGCAGCTGCAGCATTCTGCAGATGTGAAGACAAGAAGCTAGACTGGAGACTGTTGTCTTCTCAGCACTGCATCTTCGTGGCGTAGACTTAGATATAATTTGATGCTTGTCCTATGCTTGCACTCTTCATTCTTTCCAAATTTTGGTTTCCTGAGTGGAACTCAAAAACAAAAATCCAGATAAAACCACCGTTTAACTACCAGACACTTGTATACCAGGGCAGTTTTCAGTAGCAGTCACAGTTTCCCTGCTTACAAACTAACGGCAGGGAGAAGTCCTTCTTTCAAGGAGCAGGATGGAATACTATGAAGGCCTGTGTAAGGGAGGAGAACCATACTCAAACTGCAAAAATTTGCCTACAGATTTTCAATATTGTGTGGTATTCTCTAGAAACTCAAGGAAATCTGTATTTGAGCATCCTGGAGAAAACCATTTGTTCCACCCTGCAATTGGCATAGTGGTCATGCAAGTATTGGTGACGTTTTCTGTTCTGCATTTATTTCTGACATGATGTCTGCATATTCGAAAAAGGATCTGCTTTCATGTTGTTTGTTATGAAGTGAGGAAGAGAAGGAACTGGAGGAGGCTGGGTCACTTTGGAAATGCAAGGGATGAGGAGGGAATCCTATTTATTTCAGCCAGGTCGTGGCATGAAGTTCATACCAGGGAAAGTATGAAGCTGCGCTCACCGGGTACAGGAACTGCTTTTTCTTAGCAGCTTCTGGAGCTCAAGAGAGGAGAAAACAGGGAGGAGATCAAGGTGGGAGCCTGTGGTTCTGCTCAAAGAAGTGCCTAATCCAAGATGGACTCTGCCTCCCTGGGAATCATTTCTGGAGGGTCATGCTGAAGGGATTGTGGCAGGATGTTTACAAGATGCTATAATCTTTTTTGCCACAGCTCCTAAACTAAAGGCAACATAAACAAGCAAAACCTGTTTTTGTTAAAGCCTGAAGTGGCCATCACCCCAGGCACCACGGCATAAAGGTTCTCAAAGGGTCTGGATGTAGAGGTGAAGGACTACAACCCAGCAGCATGCGCCCATGCTGGGAGAGCTTTGGTCCTCAGCCTGTGGTTTTCCCTGTCTCCTCCTTTCCCACAGACAGGTTTGCAGGATGGAGTTTCCCCTTTGTTACCTTCCAGAAAAGCTGCCATTGGCTCTCTGCTAGAGGCACTCACAGCACAAGGTGTGGGCTCTGCCACTTTTATGGTGGCRCATAAAGGGTGTTTCATTGCTAGTGTGTCAGGCTGCAGACAGACTCGATGTGCGCCGCATTGAACAGTCCATTTGGGTGTTGCACAAAGATGGCTAATAGCAAACATTTGACTGTTTTTGTCCCAAGTGACAGGAATGAGATTCTTCCATTCCTGAGGAGCTGAATAAACAGAGCAGGGCTGAACATAGGTTAGACCAAGCCCCATTTACGTCAGAACTCATTACTGCTTTGGAGCTGCAGCAGCAATATCGTGATTACAAATGAGTCTCTCTAAATTACTCCATCTGCTCCTTCCTTCTTTCCTATCACAAACATACACACTCTGCCCAGGAATGGTAGGAAGACGTTGAACGGTCCATTGCATCTTCTGTGCCTTAGTCTTTTTTTCTGTGTGCATTTCCAGGGCCCAAAGGGAGAAAATGTTGGTTCGATCACTCAGCCTCTTCCCAGCAGCTACTTGATTTTCAGAGCAGCCTCCGAATCAGATGGTAAGTTTTGGTCTTCATTTGCTTTCTCCAGATTGCATACTCTGTGCTAGTTAAGAAAATAGGTTGATGCAAAAAAATTGGTATGCAAAGGAAAAAATGACGGCTTGAGATGCCGTTCRTTTAGCAATGGTCAGAGTAGGTCACGCAGACTACAGGCACGTTTCATATTCCTCACTGAACAGCCACCTTTCTGGCCATGTGTATGGAAGAAGGACCTAGGCTTGTAGCTGGGGAAAAAACACTAAATCAGATTATACTAAAGGATGAAAGGAGTTGATCCCAAAATTGGGCTGAGAGGGGGGCTTAACTGTTTCCTCAGTTCAGCAGAGACTTTAGTGGGTTATCTGCCTACGTCTTACACTAGGTAAGGATCTGTTGGAGGAAAATGACAGTAATATTGAAGAACTGTTGATAGATGTCTCTCAACCACCAGAATTCTCCTGTAAACTGGCTGTACCATGGTTTACAGTATAGCAGGCCCAGATGCTGGTGACTCCACATGTAAAATACCATTCTGGGAATTCACAAAATTATGGAAGGTAAATTTAGGTCAATATATAACAGGCACGCCAGCTTGCTATGTGAAAATCTCTATAAATTACTTTAGCAGACCTAAAATATCAGTGATTTATAAGTAGATAAGAAGATTAAAAACATGTTTTCATTCCATTTGACCTTCAGACTACTGTAAATTTTTTTTGCCATAGCAAATTAACCCAGGCTGTTCATTTTATGGATATCTTTCACCTACCCCACCAAGGGTGCTCATGTAGCCCATGTGCTCCTTTGGGTCTCATCTAGAGTAACTTTCAGGACACAGGATTTTTTATGGAGCACAGTGGGCTTTGAAAGCAGTGTTCTTCTGGTCCAGTGATTAAGTTTTACGTATTCCTAAAGGCTGGAAATGGGACAATGCCAAATGCACCTTTGACATGGCACTTACTTAGAATAGGAGGAAACCTTCTTTCATTACAGACTTGGCGTGCTGTTCTTCCTAATACCGTGCAGAGAGGGCTGTTCATAGTGAGGGATACCATCTTGACGCTGAAAGCTGCTTGCAGATGCCAATGTAGTGAAATGATAGGAAAATAAGTGGAACTTGTATAGAGCCATAGAAGCACATCTATTTCTTTGAATATTATGCTTTTGTAGCTTATGGAACAGTACAGGTTATTTGTGTAAAGGAATACAGGATTCCAACCTGGCTCCAGTTATCACCTGTCTAGAAAGGGATAGATTGATACAATAGTCTCTTGGGGAAAAAAAGTGTTGTTGGGGTAGAGCTGCTAAATTACAGGCATTTCAAAGCCCGGTTATACAGACAGCCCTCAGAATAGATATACAGAACAGTCCCACAGAGTTCTTAGGCAACCAAATAGCTTCAACAACTGTCTGTCAATCTAGATTTTCTAAATTATTATTTCCTTAGAGATCCATGTAACTTGTCTTTCCATTAACTTAATTAGAAAACGTGCAAAGGGACCAATGTGGTCATTGTGTGTATTCAAGAGAAATTGCCGTCTCATAAAGTACTTTTTTTCTGGCATTTCAGCTATCTTCTAAATGAAAACTTTCATTCTGGTGGAAACCTAATTATTAAACCTTAAAGCCAGCCTGGCAAAGAGACCTGTGGCTGAACTTCTACTCTCTCTTTTTACAATGACTGCCATAGGCCAGTTATGTGGAGTAGAATAGCTTTAGATTTGTTCTAACTAACCTTACCCATAAAGGCTCCCAAGCTAGCAATAGCTCCCAAGAGATCATCAGAGGTAAGACTTTTCTAGCTGTGATCTCTCTGTCTGGGTCATACACCACATGCTGAAAAAGCACAAAAGGGACCATATCTGGCACATGAGAATTTTCAATATTTAAATGCCTGTGGGAGGCTTTCTGCCCAGTGAATTATTACATGGCTCTGGTATCGTAAGAGCTTAAAATAGTGAGTTACTGGAACGTATTTTTAAAGCCAAGATTCTTGGGAAGCATGCAGAGGCCACACAGATCAAAGTAGAGTTCCTTTAGGATTTAGTATGATTTTCCTTTACTTTGCTGCTTCTCTACAGTAGGGTCTTAAGGTTAGATGGAAAGCTAATGTGATCAAGGGAAGGAGGAGGAACTGAGATACCTCTCAATCAAATATCGTAAATGTGTACATAGAAAATAATTAGAACCTTTGGTTAAGGGTGAAATAATATATGCTCTTGAACAGCACTACAATGCCCTAGAGCCATCTGCACAGGTGTGGAGCACCCACATTATGCCTGGTAGATCCTGAGAGTCAGAGGAGGTGACCATGACAGCTGACGTGAAGTGAAGCTTTGGGATCTGTCCATTTAGCAGTGGACTTCACAAAAAAAATTTATATAGTATCGCACCAGAAATACTAGCAAGAAAAATGGTGTAATTTTCAGCTGAATGAGAGTATTTGACTTCACAGCTGAGGTCAGTGAGCTGTGAGAAGTGGCTGTACCTTGTGCAGAAAAGGAAGGATGTGAATCTGCAGACAAGAGGGAAGAACAGCTCATACACTCAGGCTAGCCTCCCTCCCAAACAACAAGAGCTGTCCTGGCATGATGACTGTGCTATGCTCCTTTTGTTTGTTAGTTAGCCTTCGTGGGGACAGTTTGGGGGTATCTGCTCCACTGAGCAGTGCAGATGTGCTGACAAATGGCCAAACACGTGGGCGTCACACTCGGAGATGAATGACTTGGAAATGGTATTATTGTCAGTAGGTGGTGTAAAACATATGCAGACAAGGACACAAGGAATAGAAACTGTTACATTTAAAGAAATCTGTATAAACTGCAGCAAATTAAGGCTAGTACTTTGCAATTAGTACAATTTGATTTTAAGCCCAGAAGACACTACTGAAATGGTTGTAGACTGTTATATAGCTTTACCTGTTGTAGGGAGGCATCTCCAAGAGGGTGTATCTGAGTTTGTTTCGTTTCTGTAATGCACTGGACAAACATAGAGGATGCAGTTATGGTCAAGAGAGACTGGAGATTAAGGTAAAATGAGCTAAGCTAGCTGACAAAAATGGGGCAGGTGGAATCTGCTAAATATGTTCCTTTGCATAATGTTAGAGTATATTTGTAGTATTTTCGCATCTCCTCTGTAGATGCAATATTGTGTGAATCTACAGCATCTCTGAGGAGGTGTCCTGACCGTGTTCTTCTTAACGCAGTCTCCCATGTTAGTAGTGGAAAATGAACCACAGAGCATTTGGAAAATTCAACAGTAATTCATGGAGGCCTGTAACTTGCTGGGGAATATTGAGTTGCAGCGTATGTTAGAGGTACAGTTCTGCTATCCAGGCAACTATATCATGATCAGCAGATACATGGCCTACTTTTTCTCTCAGCATTTCAGAATCCCTTTTTTCCCCTCTGCTGTACCATCTGTGACTGTTGGTAGGATTTAAGGTCCTGACTTCTGGACAGCCTGCAGAACCACCGCCAAGCTACGGTAGATTTCACATTCACAGACCGCAGCAGCAGTCTGCTTTGTGATGTGTTTTAAAGGCATCTGGAAGGTCATGTCAGCCTACAGGGCTCAACCTGTACAAACACAGGGTCTTTCTTTCTTACCAGTTTCAGAAAAGAAAATTGCTTTTTCCAAACCAGTGACTGTGTATGCATTTCAGATTTATGCTGCTGAGTGGCTTAGAATTAGTAGTTTAAACCTGTCCCAAGCTTCCTGCCCGGACCATTCTGGGGCTGCCCCTGAGATCTCCAAATCGGTGCCCCAGACGTCCTAAGCATTTTGAGTCACCTGTTTAAATCTCATAGTGCAGATCTCCACCTTGCCATGGGCACTGCCACCAAAGGGGTTACTAGGGGAATTCAAAGTAGAATTGCAGATTACCAGGGGTTAAAGGCTTAACAGTGGAATTGTAAACCACGCTTACATTTTGTTCCTTATGTCTGTCCTCTCCTTCAGGCATGCTTTGGGCAGTTTCCATTGCCTGATGTGGATGGAGTTGTGTGGAAATCCTGATGGTCTGGCTTACAGTGTTGTTGTTTTTTTGCTAGGCATCTGGCCCTTCCCCCAGAATTGATGCTCTGATCTGGGGAGGAAGTTAGATTATTGAAATAAGGGTCACACACAGAAGCAATGAACCAGGAGGAAGATTGCAATTTGAAACCAAGTTCACAATGAAACATATCACTGGATCCTGGCAGTACTGGAAAAAATAGAAGTTACTTTCTTAGCTTTATGTCTGCCCTTCATATTCCTTAGACCTTTCACAGCAGTTTAAAATCCAGGCATTTGCAACCAGACTTCATTTAGCTCAGTGCATAAATTGCACCTGCAGCTAATTGAGAGATCCCATCCTTGCATCTTGACAGCCAAAGTGTAAGAAATCATGCATGCAGGTACCCAAGTGGTACAGCAAAATAAGCAGTCAGCTGAATATGATGACCTTAATGTTCACTGACTGAACCAAATCTGCCTCTTCCTCATCATTCGTGATTTGTGTGCACTTGAGCAGGAATTCATCATTTCCAGGTGACAGTCTACTTCAGGTTGATTTTTAAAAGCATCTATCTTGTAAGCGTGAGGCACGAGGCCAAAAGCTGGATGACTTTAATAACTCAAGAAAATAATATTCCCTTAGTGATGCCTCTCTGGAGGAATGTATGGTTGCTAGGTGTGAGGCTTTTGAAGTCATAATCAGCAAGAGGTTCATCCCATCCATTCTGTAGCTACAGGAATGTAATGGAAAAAAGTATAGTCCCAGACTGAGATTTTGGTGYGCAACGATGTGATTCCATCTCAAGCAGATTTTTGTTATTGGTGAGGGCTGAGGGAACACTGGCTGGCTCCTCTGTGATCAGCTGTTGCAAAATGTGGCAGATAGACTTGGCACATCAAATTATGAGTTGTTCTAGGTGAATGATGGTGACTGTAAAGAATTTCAAAGCTGAATAGCTTAGTGTTTTCAATACTGCCTGTTTTTTTTYTTCTGTGGGATATTGTTGTAATTTTAGATCTTTTTGAAGACTGGGACAGACTCAAGTTATTCCTTGAACTGAGTGTAGGTTAGCAGCATAAGCAACCTTTGGTTGTTTTGGGTTTTTTTTTCCAAGGGGGAGAAGAAACGGTTTTTGTCACTTGGTTTTAGTAGTTCCTTTTGTCTGTGAAAAAAAGAGTTGGTGCAAGCGCATGCCTGCTCCTGTTCAGCCTTGCAGCCTCCCGGTTTCCGCCTGGTGCCAGCAGTGCCCTGTGGACGCAGGAAGCGTCCTGCAAGGAGCCGTAGTGATTCCCATTTGCACAACTGTACTGCTGGAGTCATCTCAAAGGACCACAAGGTGCTTTTCCAGCCTGCTGAGCCAAAAGGCCTGGAGAAAGCATACAGAAGGTTTCAAAACATGTGGGATGCATGTTCGGCTTTGTTTTTGTGAAGTCAAGTCAATGTGCGTCCTTTATTAGCTTTTTTTTTCCCCAAACCTTTCAAGAAGGAAGGAACTTTGGAACCCAGCTGTGTTTAACTGATTTTTCAAAGAGTTTCCTTTTTCAAATTGTCACTGATGACTGTCGTCATTTTGCTGTAAACACATATAACAGAGAAAAAGGGTTACAGGCCTACTCAGGGGAGACACCTCTGTTTCATCTTTTTTTTTTTTTTTTTTTTTGCAGTGAGCACAGCTGAGTGATGTGCAGATGTGTTCCTCTGACATTCCACTTTCCCGGGACATCTGTCACATGCCAAATGGTGTGATCATCATTTGCTAAAGTGATGTAGGGAATGGATATTGAAACCAATGATCGGTGCAAGGAGAGAGGCTGCTACAAAAGAGAGCAGGAACCCATGCTAGTGCTAGCACTGTAGTAGGACATCCACTTTTGGCGCCTTAGGAGCAGCCTTGTGAAGGAGTCTCACTCTTTCCCCTCGTTCCTGGAGAGAGMCAAAGGTGGCTGGGCAACCCACCCACCTGACCAGTTCAGGTGCTGAAAGATGGGTGATGTGAAATGTCCTCCTCGTGCTGGCTGCCAGTATGAGTGATCTAGCTGGACTTGACTTTGCCAATCGGAGTTGGGGATCTTCTCTGGGTGGGGTGTCATTTCTCACCGTTATCCTCACTGAGAACTCTGTTAGCTTGGATGAAAGATTTCTGTTGCTGAGTTTTGTAAACCCTTCTATGTGGCTTGTGAGATATATGAGAGCATTATGCGTAGATGGACTATTTTACTCTCTCTCTTTTTCATCCTTCCCCCTCCGCAGCCCAGGTAAGAGCCAGAGCTTACTCTGAGGGCTGCCCCTTGGAAATCAGTGACAAAATATTAAATACAATGAAGAAAGAGTCAAGCTCAGAAGTAACATTTGAAAGGGAATACTTAGTTCACAGCTTCCAAGCAGAATGTAGGTAATGCAGGTTTTTTTGAGACAACGTGATCTCTGCAGAAATTGTCCAAAAGTAATCATTGCAGTGGATAGAGTAATATATCATTTGATATAAAAAGAGCTTAAAAGCCTATGGGTAGATTCTGCCGTAGGCTGACAATATGCTCTTGGGTTTTCCTTCAGAATTTAAACATATGCTTTTTTAAGCCACAATTTGTGGAAAATTATAACTGATAATCGATTGCAGTGTTTTACATTGCAGCTTTAAAAACCTCAAACCTTCTAAACAAATACCATTGTAACTCCTTCGCAGCTCTTTTTAGCTTCCTTTATATGCATCATATTGGGCTGCCATTCCTCTCTGAAGGAACCCACATTTTGCATCCTTCTCTGATCTAATTACCTTGCATACAAAAAACTCTGACTTGAGTCAACCACTCAAAATTAGAAAATGTGAGAATTAAGGTAACCATGAAGCCTTCATGCAGACTACCGTGACTACAGATGACAGCCTTTAATTATGTGACCACATACTTTCTTCCCCTTCTGCAGTTCCTGAGGGAGGGAGTAGACTTGTCAGGTAAGCAATTAAGTAATCCAAATGCTAGCATTTTTGTATCATTTTCACAATAAAAAAGAATATTACTCAATAACAGGATCACTCAAATGTAAAAACATTTCATGTAGGACTTTAGCAAGAAAACAGGTTTGTCTTGTGTGCAATCCCTGAAATTGAGAGGGTATAATTTTACAGTGTTATGCTGCAATTAACACACTGTTGACTTGCAGAGAATGTAACCTTTTCATTTGCAGAGGAAATTCCATATTTTACGTCTGGTTTTGTGGCATGTATTTATTTGGATTCACAGCACCACCTGATGGCTGAAGGCCCGTTTCTTAGCTTGGGGATGCTGTGCATCCGTTGAATTCAATTTCTGTCAGAAATGAAAACAAGGGCGTACACTGATGCCATTTCTGTGTTCTGCGGGGCACAAGTAATGCTGACTGCTAATGCACAACGAGTTCCTCCAAAGCTTTGTGTCTCTGCCTTGGAATATTAAAATGAATACTTCAAATTTTTTTTTTTTTTTTTTTTTTTAATTTAGGCTCCTTGAATAAGGTTTCAAAAAAGATTCAAGTTACTCATAACCCCTTCCAGGGAGTTATCTAAAGAGATAAAAAACCTAGATATGTTATGTAGAAATTTCCTCTGGTAATGTGGTGGACCCCAAAGGTTTGACCAAGCCTGTAAGCTCATGTTAGTACCAGTGAATACCTGTGGCAGTGGCGATGGGGGGGGTAAGAGAGCTGCCTGTAGGGTCACGGCCAGCATGGCCTGCTCTGCCTACAGCCCCAGGGAGGGGTGGGATGCAGGGGCACAGTAAGGGAGATCGCTGAGGGAGACTTTGGGGTCACCCTTGCTGCCCTTGTTAGAAAGTGTAAATGTAGCCAGTGCATTGCCGTAACCGTCATAAGATAATGCCTCTATGTGAGTGCTGCAGGGCGCTGAGGAGCTGACCTCTGTTACTGCCCCAAAGTGCTCATGCTGCTACAAATCAAGCTACCTATCAAAGCACCAGATTTTACAAGCCCATTGAATATAAAAATATCTTGACATAGCAGCATTTCCAAGTGTCAAATCATGCAGTCCTCACTCTGCAGAACTGGAAAAGAAAAGCAAAGGTAAAGAGAGAGGAAAGTCAAAGGAGGTGAGCCTAAGCAGGAGTGTGCTCCCTTGTATGGAATAGCCTGAAACAGGTTTTCATCTTGGTGGGTTTGAGGGAGAGGGGATRTGTAGGAGGAAGTGGATTTATGCTCGGCGCAGCCATTAGCTCTAATGGGTTATCCATGCAAATCCTCCACATGGCGAGAAGGGAATAAATGTCTGCGTGTAAAGCCTTAATGCAAGAATATTTGTTAAATACAAAATAGTGTGAAATCAATTCCAACAGCATTCAACCTTCCTAATCTTTTATTAACCATTACATGTGATTTTATTATTAAATCATAAGCTGATGCTGAAGGAATTTATGGGATGAAATTAGAATAAATGACTGGGCTCTGCGGTGTTTGTGGCTCAGYGTTCAAGTGCAATTCTTCAAAGTTTTGGGTTTTTTTCCTCTCTTTTACTGGTTGCAGCTTTGTATCAAAGCAAGCACTGAAAGCTACACAAATTTATAAACTTTTTTTATATACATATGATCTGGATTTCTTTTTTAAACTCTCGTTGATCTTATAGAGCCAAATTTTGGTCATATCGAAGTTGATGGGAATTCTGCCCAAGAGAACAGCAGGATCCCAATGAGATTTATGCATATGCTTGATGCTAAGTGTGTGATAGAATTGAATGTGATGGAAACATTTCCCAAATGGGACCTAGGAATGGATGTGGTCCAGGGAAACCTGTTTGTAGCATTTGCCATTGCTAGAGCAAAATCCTTTTGTTTTCTCCACTGCCTCAAGCACACTTATAATTATTGCAAAATGTATTCTGAGGAGTGTAATGAAGAGCTCTGTTTTACATGCTTGAAATTAGCGGATAACTCCCTTGATACTTCAATTCTTGAATGTTCAGCCAAGTTGCAGGTGTCCTGGCCTCATTAATGACTGCACTACAGAAGCAGGCTATTTTCAGGTGCTTCCRAGAATACAGCGACTCCAGCATTGTGGTAGTTAGGCTTTAACACTAACACACAGCTTTGTAGACTTCTATGGATCATTGCAAAAGGAGCCAAGGGTCAGTTTGGATTCCTGTGCTTTTCGTTTGCTGCCTGCCTGTGGGACCTACGCAGGCTTTAAGAATATCCTGTGAGGCTGTGCATAGGAACTGCAGTTTGTCTCGTCTCTGTGCCATGCTTATAGTTTCTGGCATTTGCAAAGTAGACCCTTCAGGTAAAGATTTTCTGTGACAAGGTAAGAAAAACTGATGCTCCACCCAGATTATTTGATGGACTGGGCAGGGAGAAGGAATGGAAAAAAGGGAAAAAAATACAGAGAAAGAGGAAAAATAAACAGCCTGACAAGCAACTCCCTCTAGTCTTAATCACTCTGGCAAGTATTGATCATCCTCGCTCTTGTTCGGAGTGATTGTTATTGCAGCACTACACCCTGCGTGGGACCCCCGAGCCGGCTTGTGGTTCAGTGATCCCATACCAAGCAGGGGCCTCTCCTGCGCAGCACAGCGCCTCAGTATCTCCCTGCCATTGGGTAGTGTGTATGGTGAGGATGCCAAATGCTGAACGTGTTTTTGGGGTGTATTACTTGCAGACATGAGCTGCTAGGTGGTTTTGAAAGCACAGTACCGGTACACATTTCCTGCATCTTAGACAAAATCAGAAAGGGGCAAAAGGGGATGTGAACAGGTTGTGGGAGATCAGAGGAAGAGATGCTATTAGGGTAGGGGGAGTTGGGGTGAGCTTCCCACTGTATTACCTGTGCAGATGTATCACTCATGCAGCCACTAAAACGCACCATTTCTGGCAAGATAACCTAGGGATTATATATATGAAAAATAGATTATTGTACACAGTGACTTCCTGAATTATAATGAACTTTACTCCCAGGCAAGAAGCTTTTGAGAAGCAATGCATGAATTGTCTTGTTTACTCTCCTGTGCTTAAATAATTCCTTTTGTTTTCACAGGCCGATGCTGGCTGGATGCTTTGGAACTTGCCCTGCGTTGCTCCAGCCTCTTCCGGCTCAGTGCCTCCAAGCAGGGAAAGGATGGAGAAATGAACTGCTCGAGTGATTCTGCACATGCGGGGCTCAACCACCTCTTGCACACAAGCACTATCTCAGACCAGGAGTTCTTCCAGTAAGATGGGGCTATCACTTCTTAATGCACAGAGAGGTGTTGCATGGCTCACACTTGGTCATTCTTTTAACTTTAGTATCATCTAGCCAGAGTCCACTAAGGAAGCCTATTTAAAAACCAGCCTGTATGTTCTTCTGCTGCATCCATCACTAATATATGGGTTTGGTGCATATGAGGTTTGTTGTCACCTAATGCTTGAGCACACAGACTGGGGGGAACCTCAGCTGTGGTCCTGTGTACATAAACAATTTTCTTCTGTCCCCTGCTTGGGCCAAAATGCTGTCTGGAGATGCTGGCATGGAAAATGGCTTGCCTGAGTAAAGACTGCAGAATCTAGCTACTAGAGTAGACCTGTAGTTACACAGACACAATGTTGTGTTTTAACCCCAGCTGGCAACTAAGCACCACACAGCCACTCGCTCACTCCGCCCYGGTGGGATGGGGGAGAGAATCGGAAGGGTAAAAGTGAGAAAACTCGTGAGTTGAGATAAAGGCAGTTTAATAGGTAAAGCAAAAGACGTGCACGCAAGCAAAGCAAAACAAGGAATTCATTCACTACATCCCACTGGCAGGCAGGTGTTCAGCCATCTCCGGGAAAGCAGGGCTCCATCACATGTAACGGTTACTTGGGAAGACAAACGCCATCACTCCAAACGTCCCCCCCTTTTCTTCTTCTTCCCCCAGCTTTATATGCTGAGCATGATGTCATATGGTATGGAATACCCCGTTGGCCAGTTGGGTCAGCTGTCCTGGCTATGCTCCCTCCCAGCTTCTTATGCACCTGGCAGAGCAGGGGAAGCTGAAAAGTCCTTGACTAGTGTAAACACTACCTAGCAACAACTAAAACATCAGTGTGTTATCAACATTATCCTCATACTAAATGCAAAACATAGCACTATACCAACTACTAGGAAGAAAATTAACTCTACCCCAGCCAAAACCAGGACACACAATCACTAACAATGTCTGTCTGTCGGCTAGCACATATGGCTCTGAGTCTGATCTATTTTTTAATAATGTGTTCTCTTTTCTAATACTACTATGTCATAGTCAGCAGAGTGCACGCACTGCATCCTTAGTTTTATAATTACTTTCTCTCTCTACAGGGGTTTTGAGTGGTTTCCAGTTTCTTCCTTGATGCATCAGATAAATTTTTACGTAAGGGAAAAAAGTCCCCACAGCCGTCTTTCTATTCATATTCCTAGTATTACTGCAGTATTTTGGAACAACTCACATCAAAGCTCTGTAAGCATTAAAAAACCCCAGGGCTTATCTGTTGCTTATAGCTAAATAGGCAACTTCAGAAATCCCGCTGGTACAGACACTCGGCCCTTGGAGTGGGAACTGGGAGATGTAGTGTCTATTTCTAGTTCTGCTGATACAAATTTGACTCTTAGGGCTCACAGCAATGCACCATTGGTTACACAGTTTTTAGGGTAGCAATTCTGCAGTCTGCAAAGATGATGCCTTGCGCAGCGGGACGTCGCCTTCAAGTGGTTTTCTTAGGCTCTGTTATAAGTATAACAACAGCAGGGATCTGAGTCCTCTTCAGAGTGTCGAGGTATTTCTGGTCCCATGGGGCCAAAGGGATGGCAGCATTTTGGTCTGCCCTTTGCTCTGAAAGGCTCTGGTATTCCCAGCATGTGTTCTCCAGTCCTGATGTTTTTAGCTAGAGTTTGAAGAAGAGCTTTACTGAAGAGCAATAGGAGAAGAGAAGGAAATCTGATGTGTTACCAGGGCATGTGCCCTAGTACTTGTGCAAATACTTCTATTGTTCTTGGGCTTCTTCCATAATACTTTACTTTCTAATTTCTTTCTGCCTAAGAGAGAGTCTCTTAGGACTGTGCTTGCTGTGATAATGAATCCAGGAATGCAGTGGACTTGTTTTTCAGCTGATGGATGTGTGTACAGAAGTCCAATATTAAAATGGAGCCTGTGGCACTGAGAACATTCAGGCAGACCCATGGCTACTGTAAGGAAGTGCAGAAGATAAGAGTTAAAACTGTATTAAAGTATTTCTTCAAAATATGACACGTAAGTGATGCTTAAATAATGCCTCTGTTTCACCTCTTAGTTGTTCAACATTAGAAGCCCTCTTGAATTATGGGGCTCAGCAGTAGCACACGTTGCAGAGTTTTCAGCAGGACAGAGTACCCACAATTGGAACCAGATTTTTCTGACAGGCTCAAATTTTAGCTGAGTCTGGTTCAAGCTGGGTGTTCAGCGTCTGGTCATCTGGACAATACACTTTCCTTTCTGAGTCCTACCACTGGTTTTAATGTGTATCCAGACTTTCCCCGGTGCTTAAAGCCCAGGGGAGTTTGATGGTTGCGGGACAGGGGGATKACTTGCTGTCATCCCTGGAGGAATAAGGAACATTTAAACAAGGGAGAAGACAAAACCAAAACTGTGCAAGTGCTGAGCAAAGGGTTTTTGGGTTGCCACTGACAGTGGCTTCCTCATAGGGATTCAATCATTCTAATTAAATTCCTTCCCTACAGGGAATCTTACCAATTAAATTGGCATGCTGTTGTTAGGGGGCCAGTTAATTACATTTAACTCTATCTTCAAATTAGCCAAACTACTCTGTCAAGAAAAGAAAAAGAAAAGGGAGATGATGGATATTATAGGGGAACAAAACCCAAGGGAGCTGGCAAAGGCTAATCTTCCATTGAGCCAAAGTTGCATTTGTCTGCTGGCTGCTTTGCTCCTTTCCTGCTGGGAAAGAAGTCAAGATTATACAGTGATTTTCAAATCTGTGTCTTTAGTAGTGTATAAAAATGAGAGGGAGAGAACTGTGCAAGTGAATCAAAGACTAAAGTACTGTGTAAATCTGTGATTTTAGACAAGAGGCCTTTAGGGCACCAGGCACTCTTCTTTTTAATATGAAGTTGTTTTTCTTGTGGCTTCCATGTCTTATCTCCAGCAACCCCAGGAATCTGGCTGGTTTACTTGTTTGACAAGAGCCAAAGGTTTTTTTTGCTTTGTGTAGAAGAGCAGTATCAAACCCAAAGAAGTCCTGGTCACTGACTGAAGTTTCCAGGAATGCCCCTAGAGAATAAAGCACTGGTATAAGACAGTTCCAATATGCTGAAACAGTAAATTAGCCATGAAAAATGCAAAGTTATTCATGTTCATGGTGGAAATTCAGTGTTGACTTTTAGCATAGTCATTCCCTCCCAGCTTTTAAAGCCTGGTCCAAATCCCATTGGAAGCCCCTGGGAAGTCTTTACATTGATTTTAGTTCAAGCTCATGGCGTGGCTTTTGTTTTCAGCATATCGTACGTATTCAGTGATGATTCTGTTTGGAGGAATAAAAGAGCCTGGCTCCACTTCAACATCTCAAATTTGTTGCTCAGAATGAGGAGCATCTGTTTTCCCTTTGGTTCCCCAGAGCGGCTCCTTGGCTCTGGATGTGTTCTTGTTTGTGGCTGGTGGGTAATCAGTGCACAGCTGAGTGGGATTTCATGTGAATTTAATTCCCTCTTGGACTAAATTTGAAATCCTTAAAAAATAATGGGGGGGAGCAGAGGAAACTAAGAAGTGAGTCATTTGTTCCACGGAAACTTCAAATATTTCCCAAATATGAGGCAGGTGACACTGAAAAACACTTGCTCTTCTTACAAATGTGAAATAGAAACAAGTGCTACTTCTCAGCCATGAACCATGAGCCTTATAATGAACTGTTATTTCAAGCTTTTTTACCCCATGGAGAAAACTTTCACTAGGTAAGGGAGCATAGCAACCACAGACAAACACTCACATATTTAGCTGATCATTGAAAAATTAAGAAATAAATTAGGTATTTAAATGATCAGCAACTAATAACTAATAACTTCCTGGACCTACCATCCAGGAAGTATCTGTGCTAAGGAATCGTAGGATAATCTCTCTAGGCAGCGCTCTCCTCACCTTTTTTCTCCTTTATTATCTTAAACTTATGCATGTGCTATACTCTGTGCTTCCAGCGTATTTGGTTATCAGTCATTACACTTGCTGGTAGCTAGCTAAAAAAAAGAAGTAACATCCTGGCACTAGAACGATGAAAACACATGATGTCTAATAGCAAATTATTAGTGCTGGAGTATAGTGGTCATTGACTCTCTGATTTATGATCTTAGTTTTATTTTACAGTAAAACTGTAAATTAAAAAACCTTGTAGTTTATATATATACATACATAGACATATATGCATACATACATATATATACAAATGGAGTTAGAAGAAAGATTTTCTAAAGGCACAGAAAGCTGTAGACGACACTTTCAAAAGAACTCTAGAAACTGCGTTTCTCGAGAAACTGAGCTGTGACTGTCACAATGTGGCTTGCTTGGCATGTTAAAAATCATGAGCTTATTTCAGTGCACAATTGGAAGTTGAGATCTTCTCAAAAGCTGATGCCAGTTTTGTGTTCTCTCTCCTGTTGKTTTTTTTAATCTGGCTCTAACTACCAAGGCCTAATTATTTCTAAGAAAAAAAACAAAAAAAGAGAGGGAGAACAAGGGATGGGAACTTTCAGCATTAATCTATAATCAAAATTGGAACATACCCGGAATGGCCTGAGAAAAGGCCCATCATGGAGAGACTTCAAGCTTGACAGAACATTCCCATGTACTGAGGAGAGCAATTTTGCTTTGAGAGGGAGATGGACTACAGGAGGTAACAAAACTCTTCAAGATCCAGGGCCCATTTAGATCCTCTGAAACTCCTTGTATAGCTGGAAATCTTTTCTTATTGCTCTATCCAAGAGCATGAGGACTTGGGTAGGAAATTTTCAGAGGAAGGTCAAGCTGAGAAGGTCAGCACCTGAGAGCTAGGCTAGGCCATGAAAGAGGTGATGTGTGTGCGAAGGCATGTATGAATAGCGAAAACTGAAGCCCATGCTAAATATCACTTGAAAAAACAGGCATTTAGTGAATACTTTTCAGCATCTGACCTCTGGCCCATCTAATCATGTTTGCCATCTGTCATATGAACTGCATCTGCTTCTTCAGATGGAGATGCTATAGGCTACTTGAGAGAGAATTTTTGGCTTTCTCCTCATTCTCTAAAGCCTGGATCACTGAGCATGAAGCTTGCTACACCTTCCACACTTTCCCTTGGATGCTGTTACAATATCGATATTCTTCTTACATGTAATTGTCCAGTCCATGCTTTCAACTTAGTTCTTCCACACAGCATTATCTGGGGGAGGAACATTCCCCAGGTTAGTTTGGGCATGTGTGTGTGTGTGTGAGAAAATACTTGCTTCTATTGATTTTTAAATTTGCCTTTTCTAGTGTAGGGCTGACTTAGGACCACCATCTGTTCAAATAAAGTAGCAGTAGTACTGAAAAGAAAATGTATCCCATAATCTCATATTTTTCCCATATGCTACAATCCACTGATTTGCTTCTGTAAAGGTAAAAATCTCTCCTGAGTGACACTTCAGTTCTCTAATCAGCAGTGTGCAGTTGTTAGTGTGTGTTCTGTATCCCTCCAGTACGTGGACTCCCATCCGGAGCCAGTGGCAATTCTGCATAAGGGTGGGTAAGTGGAGCTATGTGGCACGTTTTGCAAAGTGCAGTTTGGAGGGGAGAATTTTGATGGAAAATATCTCACTGTTTCTGTGATAAAAACCGTGCTATTCAGGAAATCAATGTCTTATACTCTCCTGCACACCCTATTTTGAGTCCTGGGGGGTGTTTTTACCTTATCTAAAAGGCCTTAAGTAATCTGGCTTTGTAAATCAAATTGAAGCAAGTAATGAACTGTGTGTTGCAGTTTGAATGAATCAGCCCTGGAGAACCACCACCATTTGGAAAATGATGCTTTTTCGGACAAGTCCGAGAGAGACAATGTAGAAGAGTCGGAGAACGAAATGCATGAGAACAGCCGGAAGACAAATGAAAGCGAGAGCGATCAGTCAGAAATCCATGGAGAGGTCTCTCCAGGAAGGAAAGGGACAACTTATATTGAACAGATCTATGAGGAATTTGGGGAGGTAAAAGAAAAAAAAATATTTTAATCACTGCCTGTTTCTGTTAAAACGTCTCTGTTCATAGTRTTTGTCATTCAGCCTTTTAGATTCATGGCACTTAAGAACCAGCTTTGTGAGTTCCAGTGTTTTACAGATAAAGAAATGCACAGCTTTCTGCTAAATTATGTTGAATTATCATGTGCTCTAATAATTATGCATTATGAACAGCAGCTCCGCTACTGTGCTTTGGCATGTTTCCAGCATCAGCGATTGCTTTAACCAGTTATTGCATTAAAGAGCTGCATAGCATTGGCACAGTGCTTTGTGGAGCCAGCAGGAGGGGGAATTATTATTATTCTGGGCATGTGTCCTGGCCAATTAGGATGCTCAGTCCTTGTGTGATACAAAATATGATACTTTCCTTTTTCATTATGCATGGAACATCCTTTTTGTGTGTCCTAATGGAGCATTTGAGCCACTTGATTCCTAAATGACAGTTTCTTGTAGGAAAGCCATTTCTCATGTCATTTAACAGCAGGAGGATGCATTTCTGTTCCATATAAGAGCTGGATGTCACTGTGACACCTCTGAGGAAGGCAGCGGTAGAGAGCTGGGGGAGCCAAGGGTGTTGGGTGAGAATCAGTCCAGGTAGGCAGCAGAGGAGCTCTGCCCCAGCGCTGGGAGGGCTCTGAGCACTCCCTTGCATATTGCTTCAAACAAGGAAGCTGAAGTCTTGTTGGAGCAAAGAAAACCACTTTGCTAGAAAGCTGTTTCTTTCTTAGAATCATAGAATCATTTAAGTTGGAATCCTTAAGATCATCGAGTCCAACCATAAACCGAACACTGCCAAGTCCACCACTAAACCATGTCCCTAAGCACCACATCTAMACGTCTTTCAAATACCTCCAGGGATGGTGACTCAACCACTTCCCTGGGCAGCCTGTTCCAATGCTTGACAACCCTTTCAGTGAAGAAATTTTTCCCAATATCCAATCTAAACCTCCCCTGGTGCAACTTGAGGCCGTTTCCTCTTGTCCTATCAACTTGCTACTTGGGAGAAGAGACCGGACACCCACCTCGCTGCAACCTCCTTTCAAGTAGTTGTAGAGAGCGATAAGGTCTCCCCTGAGCCTCCTTTTCTCCAGACTAAACAACCCCAGTTCCCTCAGCTGCTCATCATAGGACTTGTGCTCTGGACCCTTCACCAGTCTCTTACGCTCCTCTTTCAATGTTTTCCTGAAAGTGTACTGCTAATATTGAGGAAACAAATATAGTTAAATATATCCTAATTACACCCTGTGTTTCACTGAGTGATAACTTAAAACATTGAGAATGGTTAGGTGTCCCACACGCAGATTATATTACTCCTGTTTATTTCTCCACAGACTCCTTATAGCAGGACAACCTACATGAGAGAGCACAAAAGAACGTCTCTGCCATACCACCTTGCAGAGGTGCAGGAGGAGTTCAGTTTTGTCTCCTCCTTTCCACAGCCCAACCACCCCCAAGAGCAGCAGTTTGTGGTCTGGAGCCACCAATCCAGGTAGCATATGTTTGCTGCCATTTCAGATGTCAGGTGTGAGGTGCAAGCCCCTGCTGTAGAAATTGTGCTTGCAAACAGAACTGTTGCCTACAGAGACAAAAAAACCCCAACTCCTCTTTTGTGCATCTCTCCCCTCAAATCCCACCCACCCCACCCCCCCCAGCAAATGGTAACTGGGTCCAAACAGGGGATTTTGAATATAGCTGAGCAACTAAGCAACAGCAAAATGAAGGCAAACTTAATTTCTATCAGCTGCTAATTCTGAAATGACCTTTTGCCATGTGACAAACTTGTCCTAGAAGTGTTGGGAGGGCAGGCTGATACTTTGGTGTTTGAATGAGCCTTACAGGCAGCACTGATGTGCGTATGTGGGTGTGTGAGAGCAAGAGATCTCTCTGCAGTTTTACATTAAAATAAGAAAAAATGCAGTACAAACCAAATGGAAAGGACTAAACTTCTGCTATAGAGTAGACACTTTGTGTAGCGTAAAATAAGGCTAACCATAGTGTGGCTGCTCAGGCAGAGGTAACACCCAGTGGGCTTTCAAAAAGAATTGCCATGTAGCCTCGGCCACTAGGTGTTTTGTTAGATTTCTGTTGTTGGCCAAGAGATGGGGCTGTTGTCACCTGGGACACACAGATAGGACTGGTTGTTGAGTCTTATCGCACTGGTGACAGTAACATAAGGAAAAGTAGGTTGTATGCAGTGACGAAGTTTGCTATCAGCAATGGGCTGGAGATGTATCAAGGTATACACATGCCAACTAATAACATCAACTGTCTTAAACTGAAACTGCTGCCCCTGTGTGTACAGTTCAGATTTGGCAGGACAAAGGTCACAGATACAAACTATCACTGTTAAATTTTCAGCTTGGCTTTGGAAGCTCATTTGAAAGGCGTGCACGTATGTATGTGCATCTGTATGCCTTTGAAATGTGCGTGCTTGTGCATCTGACGTTCCAGCTTTGCCTTGTTTGCAGTAGCAATGTGAAGGCAGAGATAGGTGTCAGAAGGACTTTGAGATTGCAAAAGTTGGTATAGAATATAAAAAAGACACCTCCTCAGTAGGTAAACTGATAACCAAAAAAACTTTTTTTCCCAAGCTTTTAGTTTTAACAAATTATAAAAAGTGTTATTGAGGGTGATGTATTTTAGAGGAAAGCAAACCAGAAATGACTTGAAGTTGTTCTCATCCTCCTGCATCTTCTTCTCCTTCCCTTTTCATCCATCCCTTCTGCAGTGGTTCATTCTGAGTAACACTTTGTACAGCAATTTCAACATGGCATTAATTTATATTGCCAATACATGCACRCTTGAGAACCTGGATAAATAATGAAAGTTCTGGCAGACCCATATGTATTGTAAGCCCTAGCTGGCGCTGCGGTATTACATTCTTTAATGGTTTCCATTTCTTCTTGGAGGTTCAAGCTGTGTATTGCATCAGACTGTCACAATAAGAATGGTATGATAATGGGAAAGCAGTTAAATGAAAAGAGCTTTGTTGTTCCTCAATCTGAAATTCCCCTCAGCCTGCAAGCTGGACTTAGTGTGTTTCTGCATGACTAGTAAAAGGGCTGATTGGGAGCCAAAAAGGTGGTGCTGGGAATGCTCAGGTGGTGAAAATGAGTGTTTAGTCATTTACACCATCTGCAAATTCTGTTGGGATATGCTATGTGTCCTCTCCCAAACCAAAGTCCATTCCAGAAGTGGATCTGTGCCCTTTTTCTCATAGAAATCTCTTGCCTAAAACCAGTAGAAAGCCTAAGTATTCTCTTTCATTGTTAAATTATGGTGCCTAGGGTGCGTTAAAATTACATTCATGTTTGAAAATTTAGTTTCATTTTCTTCCTCCAGTGGCTTGAAAGGCCCATTCCCTCATGTTAAACCTTATGTAGCCCCACTGAATGCAGAGGAACTACACAGTTATAGCTGAAACCACAACATAATCCCTGGTTTTTTACCGTTACCTGTACTTATGCTGCGAAGGGCACTGAGCAGCGCTGGGTGGTGCTGTAGTTTTTGTGCACTTCACCTGGCAGTGGGGCCTTTACCGTACCTACACTACCAGTTTGTCTTATTTTGAACTTGGAGGACTGCTTACCTTCTTTGTTGTTTACTCGTTTATCTCCTAAATTTTTCTACACGTATAATAGTAAATCTTACAGTCTCTCATTTGCTGAGAATGGGACTGAGAGGAGCTTCTTGTATGCATCCCACCAGGCCGCAGTGATGCTGTAACAGCCTTGGGCATGTCCACACCTCCTGAGGGACTGCAGTGCAGAGTCCCCTTGGTTAATGTTGGTCCAGGTTGGCCCATCCTGAGGTGTGTGGAGGCAGTGGCTCAGGAAGGAGCACAGCAGAGGTGTGCTCCCTGCCTCGTGCCAGCTCTCACAGAGGCCCAGGGCTTTCTGTACCACTCACTTTAGTGCTTTGGGGATTCACTTCTCCTGAGACAGAGCTAATGTCTCTTTGCAGTGATGTAGCTGAGCATTCACCCTTGTGCCAGGGCCAGGTACGCCTGGGTGAGCTTGGACCCTCCACGTAAATGCACCTGCAAGAAATGGTTTTCCTGTTTCTGTCCTGAACTTCTCTTTTCCCATCGTAGACAGGTGAATCGTCTCAAACAGAAACCGTCTCTGAGGAGAACAAGAGCCTGATGTGGATCCTGCTGAAGCAGCTGCGGCCTGGCATGGACCTGTCACGGGTGGTGCTGCCCACCTTCATCCTGGAGCCACGCTCGTTCCTTAACAAACTCTCTGATTACTACTACCATGCTGACCTGCTTTCCCAGTAAGCAGCGTGCAGAGCATGCCTGACATAGGCACTTTTCTTATATTTGTGAAAATGTGTTACAGTGTTAGCTTGGTGCTGGCTGGGATGTGTTTGTATGCTTGAAAGGCTCCCAAATAATACCCAGGTTGCTAGATTCAATGTAAATCAAGCCAGGCAACAGCTGCAGTGACCTTTTAAAGATGAACTGCTGCCAGTGAGGGGCAAGGAAGCAAGGAAATCAGTTAAACTCCGGAGAAGACCACCTTTGCACATGCACATGTTTGCCAGCATTGGCTGGAACTGTTGGGGATTCAGCTCATGCCTTTGAGCATCTCGCAACAGAGCTGTGCCACCTTCTGGTGTACTCGTGTACAGAGGGGAATAGGACAGAGAGCAAACAGAATTGTCAAGCACTTCTGCCCCCAAAAGCAATATAATTATGTTGGTTGATAAACAAATAAGAAACATCTTTTAACACCATTGATGAGAGAGACCTGCTGGGAGCAGCAGAGTGGAAAATACAAAATGCTATGCTTGCAGATAGGACCAGCCTTCTCAATGAGATATGCCTGGTGTATTTTAAAACCAGTGTGTGCAATATTCAAATAGCAGCACTAGTTACTCATGTTTATTCCACTGCCTCTGGGTAATTTTAGAATCGTGGTATTTTCAAGCCTTGTTTGTGGTATTTGTAACATCTGAAGTTAAGGAAATGGTTCTCCTCAGTGCTGAGATCTAAGAAAACTTCAAGAGGTTTGGAGGTTTTGTTAAATAAACCTCTTTGTGGTACGGATGATCCTTCTAAATGGATTTTGCAAGAACTTATCCAGGCTGATTTTCAAATTTGACTAAATGGTTGGAAATACCAGGAACTCTATTGTTTATGTTTACTTCCCACTTCATCTTTGAGCGGGGAGGGGTTGGACGAGGTGACCTTGAGAAGTCCCTTCCAACCTAAATTATTGTATGAAATCTCAACGTACTGAAAGAGGCTATGTAGCACATCAGCTTTAAAGATCTTTTAAGGAAGAGGGAAACAAAGAAAAAGAAAGAAAAATAGAATTGTTTTTTATTTTGGTGGCATAAGTATTATTGTTTTTATGACTCACACTGTACTATTAGCTCTAACTAAATGCTAGTGTGAGTGGCAGTCCCACATTAACATACTTGAATGTCCAATCAAACCTGATACACTCCAGAAATTTTATTAGGCTTTTTGCAGGAGTGCAGGGCAAGGGGTGCCACTTTTTAAGAGTTTATGTGTGTGTTGTATGATGTACGTTACTAAAAAAAAATTATTTCTGCTGGCAGACACCTTTTTCACTGGCAGCAGCACAGCAGTTACTTCCCTTTAGTACTGGGGAAATACTATTGAAATTAATGTTATTATACTGGTATGAAATGAATGTGATGTGTGAACAGTATAAAGAGCATTTTATGTTCTGTCCTGCAGGGCTGTCCTTGAAGATGATCCATACAGTCGAATGAAGCAAGTTTTGAGATGGTATCTGTCCGGCTTCTATAAGAAGCCAAAGGTAAAAGAATGTATGAAGTTGGGGTTGTAACGGGCATTGAAATCTTCTGCTATGTTGTGTATTTCTTTATTGTCTTTCCTTTGACACGTTACCCCTTCTATTGTTCAGAAGCCTTTAACCATTACTTTTAAAACTGAAGTTGCATTTGGTTTCAGAGTAGATACTGAGTGCAAAATAGTGTTGATCAACCTCAGAGCCTTTACACTGGACAGTTAGAAGGCAAAATTAGTCATCAACAAGTAACATGTCCTCAGATGCAAGATTTTTCCCTTCACTGAAAGCAGGTCTCCTTTCTCTTTTCAGGCCTATTAGTACCATAGTGCCATGTTTCCACGTCAGTATGCACCTGCTGCATATAGTAGCAGAAATAATAAAGTTTGATCATCTCATAAAGCTTTGATCAGGCAGTATCAAAGATTAAGTTGGTAAGAATAGCAGATGAATCTATGGCTCAGATTAAAAGATTAGATTAGGAGGATATATGTAACCAGTTCTTCAGTTTTGATTCTTGTGATTGACTTAGTTTAAAACATCAGGGAGGAAATTATTATGTTGTTTTGTGGCCATCTCTGTAGAGTTAGATTGCAAATCTTCATTTGTAGTGGGTTTTGATTACTTTGTTTTTCAGGGAATAAAAAAGCCATACAACCCTATTCTGGGAGAGACGTTTCGCTGCTGTTGGTTTCACCCTCAGACGAACAGTCACACATTTTACATAGCAGAACAGGTAAGTTGCTTTATTTGGATGCTCAGGTGTTGCAAACAGCAGTCTGCTTGCACCTCTGTGCATAGGAACACGCTCCTCATCTCACCCTAGGAGAGGAACTTGGAGTTTTGTGTAAACATCCAGAGTGGGACATGGGGTAAACTAGCTGCTGATCTTTTTTCTTTTTAGATTTACAGAGATTATGTGAGCTTTGGTGGGCACTCAAGACTATAAAAGCAGATCTCCCATATATAACACTAGCCTCTTCAATAAAGACCTTTTCCATAGGATTCTGCCCTACTGTGTATTTATTGTTGATAAAACGTGGTTTGTGTTGCCTCTGTCAAAAGGGGCATAAAACACATAACTAAATCCTACCTTCCTTTATTTCTAAACTTTCTATAATTATTTTAATAGGAGTAAATTGAGGGCTTATCTCTATGTCTTTGGGGATAAATGAAGGGCAGAGCTCACAAGTAAACTGGCCTGACAAAATTTAGTTTGAGATTTACAGTGTTAATAAAGGGATCCGAGGACCATGTGGACTTTGGTACAGGGACTCCCTGTTTCACATACATTTTTTTCCTATTTAATCAGAGAATTTTTATTTTGTTTTATTTCAGCCACTACATCCATTTTATGGAGGTTATTCAGATGCTGCCAAAAAGTTCTGCACTGTCATTTACTGTGTTGAAAATCTGACAGTGTAACTGTTGGCCCAAAGTGGTTTCAAATGCACAAGGACAAGAAAATACAGGATGGGGGAGAAAGTTTGCATATATAATGTTCTCATATATAATGGTCTCTCCTTAACATTGAGGTTAATGGTACAGATGGGGCTTAGAGGGCTCTGCTCAGTCTTGCGGCCTCTGTCTTGCACTTTTCCTAGAGCATGTGTAACACCGTGTGAGGCTGTGTATTCACCCACCACTCTGCTTAGCCTGTAAAGACTGCTGTAAATGACCTGTGCCTATTTTTCTTCTAGGTCTCCCATCATCCACCAGTGTCAGCTTTTCATGTCAGCAATAGGAAGGACGGATTCTGCATTACTGGCAGCATTCTAGCTAGGTCCAAGTTTTATGGTAAGGCATTAAGCCTAGGCATCTTCCAGGTAACATCATGGCATTGGATTTGGTTTGTTTTTCAATCACTCCTGAGTGTGTTGAGAGTTAAGAACAAAGAAATGCTTAAGAGTTCTACCACCAGGACACCCTAATTCCTTATCTTGGCTCTCCTGGGTTTTCCCCATTTCCACCATCTCAGTGGGAGATCACACTGATGTTAAAAAAAAAAAAATCAGATAGAAAAATTGAGAGCTTTAAAAACCTGGTTTTCAGAAAGCAAAGGTTCATGAGAATGTATGGGCAATTGGTTGTCAGACTACTTTGCATATGTTCGCGGATGAGTAATTTTATAGCTATCTGATCATCCAACTGACTTTTGCGAAAGTCTCTGTATAAATGTAACCATTTATCTAGCTCCCAGATTTCTGAGAGTTGAACCCTAGAGCTTCAAAATGTCCTCAAATCTTTTAATCTCAATGGAGACAGCACAACTGCAGGCTCTGAAACAGTGTTGCTATTTGAAATAGGTTTTTTTGTTTAGACAAACACCTCTTAAGTACTATCCTCTGGTAAATGTATTTGCTGAAACACTTGTAAACAGTCATTGCTGTCCTTCTGGCAATTTTATTTGTTATTTGGGATCATACACAATCAGAAAAGTTGTGAAAACAGAAGGACCTGAAAAACTTTTAAGCACTGGAACTGCTTTCTGCATCCCACTAATGACTTATTTAATCTACTGCCCTTTCTGCAACAGGGGCTAAATGCCAGAGCAAATATGAGCCATACAGCAGAGAGTTTATTAGGACTGCCTGCCTCCAACAGTAAATGATTTTCAGGGTCCTGAATTATTAGCATTTCATATCTCTTCTTTCATTAGTGACCTACATTTAAATGGAAATGTTTTTCTAAAGTAGGATGAGTGACCAAGTAGAACATGCATTTTTTAATATCTATGTATTTGTTCTTTTAAATTCTAGGTAACTCACTTTCTGCACTGTTGGATGGGAAAGCAAAGCTTATGTTTCTAAACAGGGGGGAAGATTATATAATTACCATGCCATATGCCCACTGTAAAGGTACGTTATGACTGTTCAAATAGGAAGCAAACAGAAAGAATAATATAATGGTATCTTACTGACTAACTTTGCACTGGCTCTCTTCTTCCCTCTTGAATACTTGGCACCACAGGGACTGGTAATTCCAGGGAGCAGTTGCCCCATGCATGAGTCATAGCACTCAGCAGAAGACTGGTAATCCTCATTGAAGTCTTTTTGATTTGTCTGTGCAGAGCTGAGGACAGTATTAGGCCCATCTAAGTTAGTTTTAACACTATGTAGAAACAAAAAAATACTGGATATATGCACTGCAGATAAAGTGAAGATGGAAAAAATAAGAGTACATTTCTGAGCTTCTGAGGATAAAAAGTTTTTCTAATGTGAACACTGAAATTGTTTAATATATTTTTTGGCTTTTTGAGAATAAAGGAAATTCCTGATTTCTCTTCTGATTTTTTTGTTACTGTAATCATGATATTCCTCAGTGTATGGGCTGCCTTGGTGAGGCTGATACCTGTTACCGTGTGGCTTTGCTCTGTTGAGCTGAATGTGCACTGAGGCCAGGGGATGGCTGCTGATTCACTGCTGTAACTTTGCATTTCTCCTTAGGAYGCTAAGTGTCGGTGGCATTTCAACCACAGTGATAAAATCACTCCTGCAGCAGTTTGATCCAATTTTGGTTTTTGAATATTTTTTATTTTGGCATGTTGACCTCTATAGAGGGTCTAGCTACCTGAAAACAGTAACTTCTGCAAATCACACCCTCTGTGAACTATTCCTGTGCATAAATCTTTTTCTTGTCAATTTTTCTTTTTCTGCAAATGACCTTTTCAGAAAATCGTAAGCATATGTAAAAAGGAGTCCCCTACATGACTGCTAGTCTCCCAGGTTCTGCTGAATCCCGTTACAGCTCCTCTCTGCCCCATCCACCCTGTGAGAAGTGACTGGGTCTGTTTAAGCACTAGTATAAACGAAGTTGCTGGGCACAACTTTCCTTATTTTCACTTCCCCACTTTCAGCTTGCCACAGATGCACTATCAGCACCTGTGAGTCAAGCTATTTCCTAGCTGGTGTAATAAATGGTGAATATGGACTCAGAGGAGGATTCTTCATGCTTATAGTAAAGACCCATTTCCTAGAAACTTTGGTTTCTGTCTTCTCAAAACTTTAAGCCAAGTAGCAAATTTCACAGTGTGTCAGCAAGACCCAGTTTGAGTTGAGAAAGCAGATCGCTTCCATTTGGGGCCTCTCTTAAGTCTCTTTTTTCCCTTTCAGGACTTTTATATGGTACCATGACAATGGAGCTTGGAGGAAAAGTTACCATCGACTGTGAGAAAACTAACCACAGGGCAGAACTGGAATTCAAGCTAAAGGTAAGAGACATTGTGGCCCCCATTTTGAATGGGTCTCAGGCTTGCCCCTGTGCTCCAGGCAAGGTTTGACCATACACACCAGATCATTTATGTACCAGCAATGTATGCATGCACCATGAGGTGGCCTGCCCGGAGAAGAGGCGTCATTCTGCAGTCAGTTTTGCCTAGTGCAACTCGATTTGAACCCAGGAAGCCTGAGTTTTACACATGACTTGTTCACTGCCAGCCAGCTGGCTACTGGCCAAACTCTGTTCTGAATGTTTGGCGATGACAGTGTGGCTTCTGTTTAGGAACGTACAATTATTTTTGCTTGCAAAATACAGCGAGGTGTACAAACTACTTTGAGGCGAGTTAGGATGTGGATCTTCCGTGTAGCTCTCCAGTAGCCATCACATACGTACTCTTACCTTGCAGGTATTACAATGAACTGTACCTTGTGTTTCTCAAGGCTACAGGACCTTGCCTTGATGCTAGCGTAAGAGCCCATTTTCAGGCAGATAATTTTGAGTGGCTATCACACTGACGAGCTGCACTGTCATTGCCTTGTACTGACTTGTTCATGTAGCTATTCCCTCCCTTAGAAAGCCTGGTGATGCAAATTTATGGTATGCACATAAAATGGAGACGTCTTTGAGCATTCCTGTAGTTATACGTGTTAAAATCTGGGAGGGAAAGTGATGACCTGTAACTTTTCTTGGACAGTTAAATTGCTTTTTAAGGAGTATCCATTTCTCTTCTGTTCCAACGAACAATTTCTTGCCTGGGCATAAAATGAAAGATGGAGAACTGAGAGCCTGCAGGTCTTTAATGTTGTAGCCTTAGCCAACATAAATGTGAGAGATTACTGGAGTTAGGGGAGTCTTCTGCAGACTGTGTTTTTCTGGGGGCAATAATAATTTTCTGTCTTTATTTGCCCTTACAAAGTGAACTGTTGCCCCATCTACTTCCTTGACATTTGCATATACTTGTCTTTAAAGCCTATTCTTCCCATAGGCCTGACGTACTGTGTTGAGGCCAATGGAGTATTTCCCTGACTTCAGTCAGTGTCATCTCAAACCTACAAACACTTCAGAGCTTAAAATGCAGACCCTTCTTTTCTGTCTTGAAAACAATACGCTTAGTCCAAACATGACTCAGAAAGGTCCCAGTGGCTTAATTATGTGCTCTGCTTCAAATATTTCTTAGCCACCTTTTTTAGTAGAATTGTCAGAAGTTAAAGGTAAACCCCATAACTTTGTTATTAATTTGGGTATGTACCAATTCTCTGCTGGATTGCATACATTGATTCTTGAGATATTTATGGGTTTTTTTTCCATGGGTGTTGTGGGAAATTTGGTTTTATGTTGTTATTAAAAAAAAGAAAAGTTCCTCTGCACAAACGTTATTGGAAAGTAGCTGCTAAGATGTCTGAAGAAATGTTGTGTGGTATGAATGGAAGAGCTGGTCACTCTATCACTGCTGTTTCCTGTGTTTGGCAGGCAGGAGGTGAGGGGAATTTTCCATTGTTCTGAGAATCTTTTCCTTGACTCTGGAAATACCCTTTTTCTTTTTTTGTTTGCTGCTGACTGGAGCAACTGGAGACTTCACGCAGATGCAGCCATCAGCAGTGCCACACTGCTGTTGCTGTCCCATAAGCAGGAAAAGTCACCAACTGCATTAATGTTGCTCCTTTGCTTTGGACAAGGCTGCAAGTATAAGGGTACAAACTGTAATGTGATTCTAGACAATGGGAAGGACTTGCCCACATACACTTATCCTGATGTCTAGCTGACAATAAATGCATTTGCAGTGAAGGCAAGGCCTTGCACTGCTGAATGTTAATGCACCTGAAGACTTATCTCCCTTCCTGCAGCTCCTACAGTGATTTTGGTATTGCAAACAAAAGGAGGAGGGCACAAAGCTAGACAGTCAAAATCCATGTTAGAATTCATTCTGCCTTTCCCCAGAAATAGTGGGAATCAAGCAGGTTGCACTTTCCTTCCCTCCTGCCGCATCACTGTGTTTGGCTCCCTTCCAGTTCTCGCTAGACTGATCATATTTTCTATTTCTGTTCTCCCCTGACAGCCCTTCTTCGGTGGCAGCGCAAGCATTAATCAAATCTCTGGGAAGATTAAATCAGGAGAAGAAGTGTTAGCAAGTCTCAGTGGACACTGGGTAACATACGATAATCGAAGTTGCCGACAGTTTAAGCGCGCGTGGCAGCAGGGTGCGTGGGAGGACTGGCTGCCCTTGGCAGGCTCCCTGCGTTGGAGCGGGGGCTGTGGAGGGCCCGTGTCCTGCCTCTTCCCGCCATCCCTAGGGAGCGCAGGCGAGCAGAGCTTTCCGGGCCACACCTCTCAAGGTCATTTACACTTCCGTAGTCCCATCCACCTGCAGTGCGAGTAACACTTGCACTCCCAGAGCCTGGGCCAAAGCTGCTGGCCAAACGCACCGGTGAGGTGCATTTCCATCGAAGCCAGTGGCTCTGTATTTAGGGTCCCAGGCATAGGACAAGCACTGATGGCAGGAGACATAGTGTGTCTTATGTGTGATTGTGAAAATCATGAGGCTTCCTTTTGTCTTGTGTTTAATACTTCCCCAGCTATGGCAGTATTGGGGAAGAACTTCACGGGCGTTTAAATTCATTATTTTCACAGCAAACCTTTATGATAGAAGATGGTTATTCTTCTCTTCATGAGATGAAGGACCAAGAGACAGATTCCATGAGGGTCTGTCTGTACGGGCAGCTCAGAATAGTCAGCAGAGCAGCTAGCACCTTTGCACACGTAGTATGTACAAGTGAATCACTCAAAGGCATCCTTAAGCCAAAATCCAGCAAGAATAAAGTTGCATGGTGAAGGATGTAGACTAGAGTTTTGGTTGGGAACTCCTGGTAACCAAGGCAAAAGCAGTGAGCTCTGGCTTTGGGCTGGACACTTAGGTATTTATCTCAGCTACATTTAGACATCTACATCTTCATTATAGTTGACCTATGCTCCCTTTCCAGTCCATAGAAATTGTCACTCCCGAGACAAGATTTGTCTCATCCTGAAGGAGGTATTTAAAGTAGGCCAGGTGAAATGTGCCTGGATAAAGCCCTTTCTATAGTGAAGTTCTAACCACAGTGTAGCCTTTGGTATTGGACTCCTCCCCTCAGGCAATCTGTCTTTTTACTTAAAAAGCTAATGACCATTTTGAAATTGGGAGATTTGCCCTTTCTAGGTGTATACAAGGAGATTTGCTCCCTGTGGCTGGGTAGCTTTTCCATTCTGAGCTCCCTTTCCTGCAGGATGAGCCTTGGCAATTGTGAGTTTTGCTGAACTGTGAAGTACCTTGTCTGCAGTGGGTCCTGCGAACACCATCCGCGAGAGCATGTAATCGAGTGGCTCCCTGGGGTGCTGAGCCACATGGTTGTGTGCTGCTCAGCTTCCAGCCTTCTGTGTTTGGGTTTTATCAGCCTGAAAATAATTTATTCCTCCCTTGTTCTTTGTGCTGGTTGTGGTGCACAAAATTAGAATTATGTATAAAAGAAGTTAAATGGCTTTGAAAGGGTGGCTCCATAAGCCACTGTTTGCAGTTGCATGCTGTGAATAGAGTAGCTGCTGTGCAGTGGTAGGGATGTCATTTGTTCTTCTCCCTCCCCACTGAGAGTATTGGCCTGCTCTCCTGAGCTCTGCAGGCTTTTCTCTGGCACCATCCAGTTTCGTGACAGAAACCCTCGCAGCTGAAAGGCTAATTCTCTGCCTCAGAACCTGAAAACCCACCTGAATAAAGAAGGGAAGCAAATCCTAATGCTTCTCAGTCCCAGGATCAAAGCAGCAGCTGAGGGCTTGTATATATGGCCCTTAGAGATGCATGTAGTGATGTTTGATAATGCCTGCCTGCCTCCTCCCGTGCACAGCTGGGGGGCTTTTGGGGACCTGAGATCTGTCCTGGAACTGGCACCTCAGGACATGGCAGAGGAAGTCCTAAGGGAGACTTTGAGGAGGGATGAGAGTCCGTCAGGGTTGAAGGAGTTTCACAGCTGAAGATGTGGGAAGTGGACTTTGAGACATGCATCAAGGGACCATGGCAGGGGAAGAAATGCAGCAGCTGGGCTGCAAAGAAATTAGGCAGCGACAGGCAAAGCCAGTAGCCATGACCTAAATAAGGTTTGCATGATACTCATACCATGTCCAGCCAGCTGAATGGCACCAATGCACATGCTGTTCAGCAGCTGTAATCATCTGATTCATTCCACTTGCAGTCAGCGTCGTGCTGTTCACTTATATGCTCTGTAAACTACCCCATCTGGCTCCGTGGCATTGCTGCATCTGTGAGCAAGGCAGGGAAGCAGCTTAGTTAAGCAGGGACACAGCAATATTGTCTAGTCAGTCTCAGATCAGAGAAGTGCTGCTTAATAGTTGGTTGCCATGTAAATTGGCAAGGAATAAGGATGGCATTTTGAAGTGCTAAATAAAATTCAGGAGCAATAATAGAAAAACCTGGCTAAACTGAAAAAAAAAAAAAGTGAAAGAGTATCTCAGCTTTAGCTCTCCTTTCTAGAGAGGATGGTATTTCAGTAGGCTCTGCGTGAGATTTCAGCATTGAGGAAAAGAAAGACTGGAAAAGGAGCTAGGGATCTTGTTTATATGTGCTGGGTGGTACCTGGGAGGAACAGTGGGGGAAGAAGAGCATCTTAGGGCTTCTGTGGGTACCTTTGTCTGAGGACAAGACTAACAAAAGGGACCAGGTCCCTTTCTAATTCTTCTCTGATTAATTCAGCCAGTGTTTCCGGGAATGCCTTGCCTCATTCATTTTAGAAACTTTCAGGAAGTGTTCAGTGAGATTTAACGGGATAGAGGAGGAAAGAAGCCTTCTAACCAAGCCCTATCCCTGATCATCATCCGGAAGCAGCTTCCATTTGTCAGGATTATTTTCTGCCTTGTGTTTCTGATTGTCTGATTAATACCTTTTCACTTAATTTTCCTTCTCAGGATGGGGAAGTGCATATAAATGAGTTGAAAAACGGGAACACGGAAATGTTCTGGAACCCGACCAGTGAAGTACGAAGGCAGAGACTGAAGCGCCATATTGTGCTGTTTGAGGAGCAGATGGACTTTGAATCGGAGAGGTAAGGAGCTCTAGGAATGTCTCGCTGCTGCTTGCCCGATGGAAGCGGGGCTCTGATCAGAAGGCTCCAATTCCTCAGCACAGTCCTGGAAAGGCAGTGACCTGCTTTGCCTGCACATATTACCAAGCCATTTACCTGTTTTTTTCCAGCCTGTTAACTCTGGAGTATTTCATAGAATCATAGAATAGTTTGGGTTGGAAGGGACCTTTAAAGGTCATCTAGTCCACCCCCCCTGCTGTGGGCAGGGACATCTTCAACTAGATCAGGTTGCTCAGAGCCCCATCCAACCTGACTTTGAATGTTTCCAGGGATGTGGCATCTACCACCTCTCTGGGCAACCTCTTCCAGTGTTTCACCACCCTCATTGTAAAAAATTTCTTCCTTATATCTAGTCTGAATCTACCCTCTTTTAGTTTAAAACCATTCCCCCTTGTCCTGTCGCAACAGGCCCTGCTAAAAAGTTTGCTGCCGTCTTTTTTATAAGCCTCCTTTAAGTACTGGTAGGCTGCAATCAGGTCTCCCCAGAGCCTTCTCTTCTCCAGGCTGAAGAACCCCAACTCTCTCAGCCTTTCTTCATAGGAGAGGCGTTCCATCCCCCTGATCATTTTTGCGGCCCTCCTCTGGAACCACTCCAACAGGTCCATGTCTGTCTCGTGCTGAGGGTTCCAGAGCTGGACGCAGTACTCCAGGTGGGGTCTCACCAGAGCGGAGTAGAGGGGCAGAATCACCTCCCTCGACCTGCTGGCCACGCTTCTTTTGATGCAGCCCAGGATACGGTTGGCCTTCTGKGCTGTGAGCGCACATTGCTGGCTCATGTCCAGCATTTCCATTCCGAAATAACCAGGGAGCTGGGCTGAGAAATAGTGGAGGCTACATTTTATCTGCTAAAATAACAACTCTCCCTGAACTCCAGAGATCATGAACAGAGTCTCTGTAACTGCGAGAACATTTTATGGAAGGGCAAGATGTCAGTCTGAGGTTGGATGTCTTGTTAAGAAGGGCTGTTTCAACCACAGGCTCTTAAACTAGATGCAGGAATCATGTGGAAAGTCCTGGCATGAGCAGAGGTGTAGTTTGAACCACATAACAGGGTTTTATGAGAGAATGTAATTAAACGGATGTTTAACGCTGCCTCATAATCTCAGCTGAGATCTCCAATGAAGTCTGCACCAATTTTTTTAGGGTAATCCAGATTACCTAAAAATATAGTCCTGGCACATGATTTAGGAAATRGAAGGAATGACTACCTGATGCAGTGAGCATCCCCAAGCCAGTTCTTGAGCAAGAACAGCTAGAGCAACATCATGTGGCGCTGGCTTCAAACCAACTAGTCCTGCCATCTCACCAATATGGTTAGCCAGTACCAGCTAACATCCCAAGCCCGTACATGCAGTTTGCTGCCTGGCTCTGCATTACATTGGCCACTTCCCTGTGGGCATCTAATTTTGGTGTTGCATCACATCAGACTAAGAAGATTCCCCTTTTTATGGTTAAAGAAAGGGATTGCATGAAAATAAAAACACATGAACATTTAGTTTGTTCTGGACAGCAGTGGATGTTATGGGCAATAAAGTCTGTATTTGTAACTTACAGTCGTGCAATTGCCATTGTCACAGAGCAGAGCAGACCGCAGCCCATTTCTCTGTTAATCTTCTGAAGAAGATTCTTTTAAAGGAGAAGAGAAATCTTGGTCTTGCAGACAAAGAATCTCCATTTCTCTGTTTACCAGGGTACTGCCAGAGCTGACTCMCTTTGCTACATCAGAGATTAATAATGATAACATGCATCCAGGGGAAGGAGGCAAAAGGAAAAATTCTAGACATCCCTAACAGACATTCCACTGAGCTCCTTATTATGCTGACAGTTGCAGGAATAAATTACCATCTAATCCAGGTTATGTTCTGCCTGAATTGCTTAGTCTTCCCTGCAGTGCTGAAAATCACCTATTTTCACAAACACTGGAGAGTCTCTGAAGCTCATACCATTATGCAGCTCACCATGGAGGGTCTCATTGTCTCACACATGCAGCTCTTGATGGAGTAATTTGCCCTTGTCAAACAATTTTGTGCGTGTCCCTCTGTGGTTCTTAGAATTAGAGGACTCGTTCTTTACACCAGCACATTCCTTAGGACTGACTCTTTATGCCACCGCAGTATTTTCTCAGGMCGTTATTTTCACTCCTCCCTCCCCCACCCCCATCACTTTGAGTTTGAATTGAGTTTCCTTCCTTTGTTTCTGGGAGAAAAGATTCATACACAGGAAAATGGGAGTGACGTGTCAAAAAGGACAGGAAAGTGTTCCTCTGTGTTCAGTTAATTATCTAAGAGGCTGCTTTTTTGGAAGTGTTGTGTTAACATATGGTGATAGAAATATAATGAAAGCATCAGTATCCCTTTTAAATTAAGAGCTTCACAGCAAGCTCCAGATTAAATGCAGTAATGTATTCATCTTCTAAATGGAGGACTGGTGTTTTGTGGAGCTGGGAATACTGGAACAGTATAGATCTCCAGTGCCTACTCTAACTGCTAAACYGCTCGGTAATGTTTTGGGAGGCCTAGCTGCTAATCTCAGAAGTATTTCCAATCTGAAATGAAGATTAGAGTGCTCTGATTAGAGGAACTGTGGAGAGRCCTATCACAGCTTGGCTATAGTGAAAAAAAAGGTAATGATTTTTCTCTCTGCTTCTCCGGGCAGAGGCTCAGTGAGATATCATATGACAGATCACGTACCTTTTGGCAGCTGAAAACAAGTGCGATTGAAGGCCTGTGTTCGTGCTTGCAGTTTGTGAGCACAAGTACATGTCCATTTCTTGCGGATTGAATCAGCTTCCTACAGATCTGGTTGCTAATCCTATATAGAAGTACAACGTTGCATGTGCAGCTGCAAGCCGTGGACATTAATTTGTTTTCCAATGCTTCTGAACTTTAAATATAAAGCCTTTGTTTCAGGGATAGACATTAACACAAAGGCTCCTAAACATAAATGATTGAAAGGGCGAGGAAGATAACAGATTCTCCATTATACATCAATCACCTCTAAAGAGGCCACTGACCTCAATGAATTGAGCATAACTATCTTATAACTCACACAGACAGCACAGAAGATTTTAATGAATATTGTTAGGTGATGTTATCTAAGGGAAAGTTCCCCTGTTCTTCAGTAGATCATTGTATACAGCATTCAGTGTTGCCATTCTCATAACGTTCCTTTAATATACAAGCCAAAACTGAGGCCAAGCAATCCTGTTACAGTTCCTCTGGAGTATCAATAGACCAGAAAAGTGTCTGCTCTAAGGTTCCAGCTGGCAAAATGCATTGTTGGTTTTAAGGTGGTTTAACTTGCTTCCCTGTTTATTTCTAGGCTTTGGCAGCACGTTACCAGTGCAATAAACAAAGGCGATCAACACAAGGCKACGCAGGAAAAATTTGTGCTGGAAGAGGAGCAGAGGAATGCCACCCGCGAGCGGAGAGAGAATGGCACAGAATGGAAACCGCTGCTCTTCCAGCACGACGCCACGACTAACGAATGGCACTACAAATATGAGGAGTGAGTGGTGGGGTTGGGGGTTATGAACAGACCTCTCTGCTTGAGTCCCCAGGGATGCAAGCAAGGTTACAGACCTGTAACATGGGTCCTGCCATTCCCCAAACTATGCCCTGGGCTTGCTCTTTCTAAGCTCCATGTCATTATTGAATCCATGTCATTATTAGAATACATAGCTGGAAATGGGGGCTTGGCAATGGAAAATCTGCTATGCCATTGGTACAAATCCCTATTGCTGCAATCAAGCGTGGAATCATTTAGCAGAGATTTTCTGCACCCTGTGAACAGAGTTGACAACTGTGCTCTCCTCCCCTGGCAAGAAGGGTGAAGCCTCTGGAGACTGAACACCCCTCATTTATTGCTAGGAACTGTGAATGTAGAGGGAAGTATCTGTTACTCCTCACACTGCATCTGTGGAAACTCTGGTTACTGTCAGGGATGAATGCCTGTCCTGATGCATGTGGAATTAGTGTATTGCTCTTAACACACCTGGTGTGGGATTCTTGCTTTTCTGATGTTTTTTCCTTTGGTTTCAAAAGTTTAAGACCTTGGGATCCTTTGAACGACATTGCCCAATTTGAGAAGAATGGGATACTTCAGACCATGGAAAGACACTTACCCACAGGGATGTCAAACCACAAAACAACATGTATAAACAATCAAATTACACTGCACAAGGTAAAAAGCCTGTTTTGGGCAATATAATATTCTTTACGATTGTTTAGATACACAGCCCTTTTCTGCAGCATTTTCATGTAAGCACAGCATAGGCTGAAAGGTTTGTTTTGGGTAAATATAGCTTACGACTCTAGACCTGCAATATTATACCATCATTAACTCCAAATAATTGTAATTCTTGGTTGACATATCCTATCCATTTTGGCATTTTTCTTCCACCCAGTGTTAGTGACAGTGACTGTTACCCTGGGTTTTGCACATGACTGAGCTGAACTTCACTATTCAGTGTTTCCAAAGCAGAAAACTTCCCATAGTGAAGGTGTGAGCAAGGCTTTGGAGTACACAACTGAGATCCTGCAACTTCATCCGCCTTTATCACTTACTTCCTCTTAGACAAGACAAGAAACCTCTCTCCATCTTTTCCCTTAAACAGAGATGATACTTTCTTATTTCACTGCATTCATTTTTGGAGTAATATATGTCATTCATAAAATGCTTTGTAAATGTAGAACTGCTGAACTAGCTAGATGTAACCTATATTACACTGAAGAACTTGTATCTTACTATGTGCATAGACTTTTCTTTTGTAATACCCCAAATCTGAATGTCTCTGAAACAATGGGAAAGTTGAGGTTCATAACTGCTTTTCAGACCCTCCAGTGAGAAGTTTGAATCAATGTATTTGGTTTACCCATCTGAGAGGTAGGGAGAAACTTTCCAAAGTGCATCAAGAAATTAGACATAAAAGTTCTGTGATGTTTAAATCCTTCAGGCACATTCTGAAAAATCTTCCCTGGGAAATTCTAAATTTTTCTTCTTTTCATCCTTTCTCTTCTGTATCTGGTTAGTGGGTACACAACTCAGCAAAAGAACTGTGAAGTTCATCACTTGTATGTGTCAGTTAAAGCTACAACAAGAATAATTTGGATGGGTGTCTTAAGGATGTTACCATTTGAGGAAATGCTTCTGTACGGGGCACGTGTGTAATATCCTTAAGTAGCTGCCAGGAGTCCAACTACTAGAAGTTGCTGAGAAAGCAATCAGACTTCRCAATCTCACAGATATTTCCCAGCACCCCGAATTATTTTGTTTAAAGACAAATACAAGAGTCTTCAATTTGACAGCGACCGAGTCTCTTTTAATCCCTGTTTTATCCAGAGGTCTGCCAAAGACTGCAGGCGCCGCAAAACCAGTGATCAGCCGTCCAACCACAGCCAGAACACAGAGAGCAGCTGTTCAACGCCAGAGTCGGTGCAGGAGCTCTCAGATGATGATGGCAAGTATTTGGGTATCACTGGGTCAGGCTTTAATGTTCTTCCCTTGGTACCTTATTCCTTGAGCCAGCCCTGGGACATTTCCCAGCCCAGTTAATGCCATGGGCCCATAGCCCACAGGAAAACACGGAGAATGTTCTGCTTTTCGATTCTCCGCATGTACTTCTACTTCTCTTCCTGCCTTATGCTATCCATGCCAACAAGGGCTTCCCAACTCCTGGCACAAACATGTTGGAAAAATACACTGAAGTTCCAATAGGTACAAGCTGGCATGAACACGTTGGAAAAATACACTGACATTCCAATCGACAAATAGGAAACAGGCTTTGTTTCTCATCCCCTTTTCTCAGCCTTTGTTGGAGGTGACCTTGAATGTTTCAGMGATGGGGGCAGGTGTGAGCACTCCATTCCCCTCCCCTCAGCTGGGGAGGATGCTGCAAAAATTGTTTCCTGAGAGCCAAGAAGGAGCCCCAGGCCAGTGTCACAGGACCTGTTCCATTGATCTGTGTCTTTGGGGTGGAAGATAATGTCCCCTGTCTCCTTCTCCCCAAGTTTCCTCCTGAGAGTGTCCCCCCTGGCTGTGACAATTTGATCACAGCCAGCCACTTGCTGAGTGAACCTGGTTTGTGTTTCATCACCACCACCAGAGATGGTGATGCAAAACATAATGTCCTTCACTACTTTGCTGCAGGGTTTGAAAGCCTGTGCGCTCAGTGCGGGAAAGAAATGAATCACCTGAAGGAAATTCATTCAGCTGTCTTATCCCTACAGAGAGCCCAACAGGACATACACAGGTAACCATTTTCTCTCATCAAGTCAATGATCTTAATGGGCTAAAAATAACCCGTGGCATTTAACTCCTCTACTGTGGCCTTTGGAGTGTCCTTACTAGCTGCAGGGGTGCAGTTAACAACTGTTTCAATAGGTAACCTATTAACACACCAGAAAGGCAAAGCCACCCCCTACTTGAAACAGTRAGGAAATCTCTTCCTCTTAAGACTCTCTTTATGGGGCAAAAAGCATCACCTCAGCATGTTAAGCATCTCTTGGCACTCCCAACTGCAAAACAGCTGCAGAAGTTGGGAGGGGCTGGGCCAGGTCCTGGCTATAAATAAATCTCTGCTAGGCAAGAAGGCRTGGGGTCTCCCTTCTCATCAAGTATGTTACAAATTTGCTCAGTTTGCTGCGGAGATGYAGGCGTGTGGTCTGAAAACTGGGCTCGATGGATGAAAAGCACTAAATTCCCACTTTTTGTATAAAATGCTAGTTGCCGTCTGAGGTAAGCAGTGAGCACACCTGCTTAACCTGCTGCTGGCAAAGGGCTTTGCRCCGCAGACTCCTGTGGGGAGAGCAGGGGAGATATTAACTGCTACATCTGCTCCAGGGAGCCCTGCTGATTCCCCTCTGCATGAGGAGTATTATCCAGCCCTCCCGAGGTTTCAGTGGGGTGGGATCACTCGTGAGGCCCACTGTTTCTGGATGCCAGAGCCATCAGTGATGTGGCTTTAGCTTTTCTCTGCTGCTCTTGGGGTTGTCCAGGGCAAGTTCTTGTATTTGGGAAGGTTAGGGCATAGGTTTGTGAGTGGTTGCTGGATGAAGAGATTTCTTGTGGTTTGTGCTCTTACACCTTCTCATGCCAACCAGCTTACCCTGCCTGATCCAGCAGCAGCCAGAAGTACTTATCTTTCCGTTAGAAAGAGGGGAGGTGAAGTCTGCGGGGCACAGTGCTGTACCYGTGAGGGTGTCTCTGAAGTACAGGGATCCCTCCCGGTGTGGAAGCTCTGGGTACCTGCACACGTGTGAATGCACACCTCCCTACAATACCCAAATAAACATACTGCTTTCTTTTCCAGAAACCTCAGTGCTCTGAACAAAAAGTCCTTCCACAGGAAGGTCTCTTCTGAAAGCTTCCTCCTGGACTCTCGCTGTTGGTTTCTCCTCTGCATCTTTCTTACGTGTCAACTATTCATTAATTATGTCTTCAAATAAAATCACTACGTTTGGCAGCAATAATGATTACTGGCTGCAGGAGGGGGGCCACTCGCGCAAGGAGCCCAGCGAGGCACCAAAGCACTTTAGAACCAATGCGGCGGAGGTGGAAGAAAGTTGAAAAACGAGATTAAAAAGGGACCTAGGAACCTGCAAAACTTTGTTCCTGCAGATTATGTCATTTTTGCCTTTTACATGTACATCTTCAAGGACCTCTTAACCTGTACGGGCCTTAATGCTGAAGCCAAATGTAGCTTTAATTGTGCAATTTGTTTTCTATGTCTCGTCATTTTCTGATGCAATTAGTAGTTGCCCAGCAGTATTGGTACCCCCAAAATGGTAAACACCCCAGCATTTTGGAAAGGTCACGCCGGCCTGGTTCATAGCTCTATGAGTGAGGGAGTGCAGCTGGGGAGCTGTAAAGAACTGATGTCCACGGTGCCTGTCCGGCTGCCTTTAATTATGGGAGGGAGCACCCTTGGTCCAAAAAATCCATCCCCAGGATATTAAGTCATGATCTGTTTTGTCAGCACACACAGAATGGGACCTCAGGATGTGTTTTATTTTCCATTCCACGGGAACTGTAAATACGCACAATTTCCTAGAGCCACTCTTTAGGAAATGGGAAGTATTCAGTGAAAGCTCCTCGTTTGGTTACGAAGCTGACTGGTGTCCCGGACCAGGCCCATTGAGTGTAATGTCAGACACGCCTGTTCGTAAAACCTGGTCACTTGTTATTATTGTTATTATTTGCTATATGGCTGTTTTATAATATCACACACTAGCATTGTAGAGAGGAATCCACTGCCCCAGGATAGGTGAGAAGAACGGGAGCGATATAGGTGTACGTGTGTTCGGTTGTAGGCACATTTATTGTCAAAGGTCAGGAAGGAGGAAGGGTTTTGCCACTGCATTGTTCAACTCTGTTAATAGTCTTCCTATTTTACACCATTTTTTAAAGATTTGCAATATTTTCTGTAGACTGCAGACAATCCTAAGCCTTTCTTTTCTGGCCTGAAGTAGTTCCAAGTGGTAAGTACTGCTATATATACAGCCTTAAAATACTTAGTGGTGGTGCCAGTCTGGGCTATCTTTCAATGTAAATGTTTCCAAATTTTTAAGTACATTCCTTGTCATATTCCCCTGTTAGGGGAAACCTGTTTGTGCTTGATATGTTGAAATAAAACTACACACCACTTTCAGTGGCAGTCTATCTGAGAAATTGTTTGTGTGTTTGAACTCAGTTTTGTGTTTTATAGCATTTTACAAGTAAACAACTCTTAGGCCATACTTTTTAGAGGAAAAGCTACAGGAAAAGGCCTTCAAGAATCTCAGACATAGGCCATAAGTTAGAACAGCAATAGCATTTTGATACCCCTCTGGCTCAAATTGTCTGTCTTCTAATTGTGGCAACTTCCTCAAAATAGAAAGAAAAGTGGTTGCCTTGATTTTCACTGTCTACATGTAAGTGTACAGACTTGTCTTGGACTTAGAAAACCTTTATATTAAGGAGGTAACTTGATGATAGAGTAACTTGATGATGATAGATAGTTCCATGGAGGGATCCACAACTCTGACATGAACAGACAGGATAAGAACCGGCATCCGGAAGCCAACATTCAAGAAATAGATCACAAATAATAAAGGGTGAGAGTGATTTCATTATTAGCAAAAGTCTCCAGAAACCAAAGGATTCTTCATCCTTGAGGAATCATCCTTGAAGAATGTCAACATTATCAATCCAGAGCAGGTGCCTTTTTGAAGGACGTCATCCTAGCTACTCCTTTCTGAGGAAGTCTGACCCATGCCACATGCGTTGTAAACCTTGGTGAGAGGGGGTTCCCCTGGCCTCTGCCTGTGAAAGAATGTCCAGCCGCTAATAATGCCTGCCTGGCTATGCAAAGTCCCATATGCACCTTGAAAGCATTCACTCCTAGTGCTGTGCAAACACGTCTGCTAATTTCCTGCCTAAATCTCCCTTTGAATGCTTCAGCAAGTCAGCACATCTCTGGTCTGTCAGCACAGCCATCCTCATCACACACATCCCCCTGTGGGACCATGTATTTGAGTTACTCATAGGAGCCTCTCCTCTTCTGTAGGGATATTTACATGTCTTGGGTACAAATGTATTCTGGGTTTGAGAAATAGCTATTAAAAAAAAAAAAAAATTCCCACACCCACCTGAACCAGAGAGAAGCAGTGCTGAACAGGAAGCCTTCAGCAGGTGTGAAGTGAAWGCTTGAAATTCTTTGAATCATTTCCATTTTACTAAACTACGCACCCACAGGGATTTCACTGGGACTTGTTACTGCAGTTAAATAAAACAAACGCTGTTACCACGAGAGGAGCAGTTCAATGAAAGACACTATTAAGCTACATAAACTAATTATGCATCAGCAGAGGAGGAGTTTCCAACATTTACTGCTGCTGCCACAAGGGATTAAAAAATAATCCAAAAACGAAYAATCTATAAATCTTTGTGCCACTAACTTTAATCCAATTTCAACATCTGGAGCTGAACGTTCCTACATGCCAGTTATGTGCACATGGAGGATGAAAGGTATTCTTGAGGAAAATCACGGCCAGAAATGTTGTTATTTCTCTAGGAGGAATAACTGCTGGTGAAAAAGTTGAGAACCCTTTCAGGGCTTTAGAAAACCCAGTTATGCACCCAGTTTGTGCGGTTTTGGAAAAATTCTCCTTCCATCCCTAGCCCCTCCTTTTCGTGATCAGAGAGTAGCCCTTCAGCAGCAACACGTGAGCTTTGGGTGGAGACACGAATCGGGCCATTTCCTAACATGGTTTTCTCCTGCTGCTAATAGGTGCAAAGCCTGGTACCGGGGCATGTCCTAACGCACGACGTGGTTTTCCCTTACTCCAGTGGGTGGGCAGGGTGCTATTGGGGCACACGCTCTCCGGTAGTCCCGTTTCTCCTTCCCGAGGGCTCTGAAGCCCCGGAGCGGGGGGGGGGGGGGCGGGGGGCGGCCGCGGCCCGCCCCGGGGGCGGATAAAGCGGCGGCGGCACCGCCCCAAGGACGTGCCGAGAGGAGCGGAGAGCGCAGCACGGCCGCGCCGGGTGCTGCTATGGGAGCCGGAGGAGCGGCGGGGCTGCTGCTGGTGAGTGCCGGGGCCGCGCTGGGCCGGGGGGGCAATCTTTGGCTGGGGCCGCTGTTTGCGGGCTCGTCCTCCGCCTGCTCGCCGCGAGTGGAGGTTGGCACCTGGCCGCAGCCAACCCCCAAATCCCTCCTTTTGAGAGGAAAAAACCTTCCTCCAAGTTCAGCGCGGAGGAGCCTTGCGGGGTGTTCTACCCTCCTCTTCCTCAAGAGACTTGAGTAACTTCCCTTTTATTTCGAGTTGCCTGAAGTTTCGGGAATCCCGAGTTAACGCAGCTCTCCTAAACCTAAAAAGGGTAAGGAAGCGCAGCTGTTGTGGGGGTAAACCCAGCCCTAAACTCAGCCCCGGGTTGCGGGGAGTCCCCTGAGGGGGTGGGGGGCAGGTGGCGCCTCTCCTGTGCCTCTCCCTAGCGCAATCGCTGCCGCCCTTCCTTCTCGGGAAAAAGAAAATTGCAAGTTGGGAGTGAGCTCTTTAATAGTCCTCACGTTATCTAATTGTGAAATTGGTGGTTTTCTAAGATACGCGATTATGGGGAAGACTTTCGGTCCCCCGGGGAGAGAGTTGAAAGAGCGGAGCTGCGGGAGCCGGGGAGTGGGGACTCCCGGTTTCAGCTTAGAAATTGGCCGCTGGTGGCAATTAGCGACGGGGAGCTCTGCGGCCGTCCCTTCCCCTCCTCCTGCCTCTGTTTTACCACTTTCTCTCGCGTGTGTGTTGTAAGTGAGGGATGTACCTCGGTGGCCCGAAGCCCGCCGCATCTGAGCTCCCCGCTCGTCTCCTCGCGAAGCACCTGGCTTCCCGGTGCTGGCAGGCTGTGGGCAGCTGAGCCTCGCCGCGCCGCTCCGCTGGAGGCTTGCCGAGGGGTGCGTGTGCCGCGGGGTACTTTTAAAAAAAAAAAAAAAAAAAAAAAAAAAATTCCTAATGCTCCTGTGGCTACAGTAAGTTATTTTTGTTAATGACTCAACTACTTGCCTTCTGATGAAGATTACAGAGCCAGCAAGAAATGTTGGATGGGATCTCTGGGGCGTTTCCTTCATTTTGCTGGAGGAAGACTAACACTGACCCTCCTGAATTAAAAAGACGGGAGGAGGGAGAAACGAATCCCTTGCACAGGGCAGAAACCTCAGCCTCTGAAGTTCAACTGCAGTGAATTAGTAAAAAGAAAATAGAAGTTTAAAATGGAGGCGGGGATCTGGGGCAGTAGTTGCCTAAAACCTGCCAGCCGCTGCACTGTGCTGCTCTAACCCCAGCTTTGTGATTGTAATTACCGCTGTGAGCGGCACACTTAGCAGAAATTAGTTTGGGTTTCCTTTGTGGCTTCCCATGAGCTTCTGAATGTGTTTTCAAGTCTTTACAGGAACATCTCCCCGAGATGGTTATCATGTCCTGGGAGGATGAATCACTCAAACACCTGTTTGTCTCTGCTCTAGGTTACACTGCTGATAATGCCTGGAACCGGAGCAGAGGATTGCGGGGAGGGAGAATACTTACACGAAGGTCACTGCTGCATATCTTGTCCAGCAGGTAAGACTTCAGGCAGTTATAGCTGATAATGGCCATGGGTTTTTTCCCCATGGAGCTTACTGTGTCACTATTGTTTTGTGCGTTGCATCTGGTGAAAGTGTAAGCCCTGTTGGAGTTGTGGTGGCTTCTTGGTGCTGTTAAGGCCGGACTCCATTTTGAAGCGAGAGCCCCTTGCACAACAGGTGATGACTGGGAGAGGTGCCTTGGCAGCAAGCCAGGAAACCTCTGCCTGCTGTTGAAGATGAAGTGTTCAAAGTTGGGTGGTGGTGTTTTTAAAAAAAACAAAACAAAAACCAAAAACAACAACAAAAAACCCCCAAAGCTTTACTTAGCACAAAGAACTGGCCTAGGGGAATTCTGATACTTCTGTATCTGTAGGTAAAACTTTGGTTTGCCTTCACTCTCCCCTCCTTGCTCAATGTGTGCAGAGTTAATAAGCTTTGTGCCAAGAAGCACCCTGCCCTTAGTATCGGAGTGCTATCGGGTGTATTTAAAGATAATTCAGATGAAGGAGAAGAGAGGTTGTTACAAGCAATTCTCCCTGTGCCTGCCATGTTCCTTCAGAGGAGATGGCGCTGGCCACGTGGGTGACTCTGAGCTGCTGCAGTGAGTCATCCTCGTCCCCGGTGTGTCCCAGCAGAGGCCTGGCTGGATGCCTCGTTTGCCACCACTCCCTGTCWGAGCGGCAAGCTGCAAACATGCCTTCCAACCCTGCTGCGCCGCTCGGTTCACGTGGCACACCGTTCACTGGCGAGGAGGGGTTGAACTTTCACCAAAAACGGCTTTGTGTTGTAACATCCTGTTACAGTCCTCTGCCTGTTAAATGATCCCTTGAGACTGCTGCCGCTGCTGGTTCTCCTCTTCCACAGGTACTTATGTTGCTGAGCACTGCAGTGCTCCGCATTTGAGAGGAAGATGTGTCCGTTGCACCGAAGGAGAGGGTTATACCGCTCATGAGAATGGCTTGGAAGAATGCTTGTCATGCAGACAGTGCAAAGAGGGTATCAAGCACAATTTTGATGAAACCTTAACCCTTTTCCCCTTTTTTAATGTGGTAAGCCTGGTCCTCTGGTTTTTTGCACTTCCAGTCATTGAGAATATTGAACTTATAAATAAATTGCCTTTATGGCCTGAGTATAATTTTTGCACAGTTGTAAAGTGTCACAACTTTTATATTTACTTTGTAACTTRTATTTTATTTTTAGATCAGATAACTTTGAGACCCTGTACTCTGACACATGATACCGAATGCCAATGCAAACAAGGGTATTTCTGCCCTGCTGAGGGCTGTGAAATATGTCAGAGATGCAGTACAATGTAAGTTTGATAATGAATATAAGTGACTGTTTTCCTTCTGGGGAATGTTAGAGCTGTGGCCCAATCTGTGCCAATACCTAATACATGTTATTAGGCTGTAAATAATTGCCCTGAAGCCAAATGGTGTTATTCATGCATTTAGATTTTAGSTGTCAAAATATGTGAAGTTGAGACCTAGAAAGATACAGATTTTGGTATTGCTGTGCTTGTTGCTTATGGCTATAAGCTTACACTTTTCATGTCTTCAGATTAGTACTTTCCCACGTACACACTTGATGAGCTTTGTAGCAGCCAGCCCAAAATTTCGGGAGGTAGAACCACCTGTTGAAGGAAACTAACTGTGCATGAATAATGCATCTACTCTGTGGGGTTTTTTCCCTGCCACTTAGAGGCTAACATACATGAGCTTTATCTTCTTTGCTTCTATTTAAACTTGTAGTATTATCTTGGTTGTTTAAAGGTGCACTTCTAAGTTATCTGTTTTTACATGTTCTGTTCATGTCTCTAAGCTCAGCCTGAAAAAAACCAGGCCTGGGCAGCACTGCATATTACTCTGGAAATGTTGATACAACCCTGTGTTGCCATCCACTTCAGGTGTCCGGAAGGGAAAGAAATTGTGCAGAATTGCAATGCTACTATGGACCTCGGATGTGGCTTACCTGATCAAGGTTTGGTACACAAATACCACTCAGCTTGGTCTGTTGGGTCTGTGGCTTCAGGCTAATAACACCAGAGCAGTCTGCAAAACAGGGGTTTGAACTACTGTGACGTGTTTAAGAGCTTCTGTATTTTGGTCTGGGAATTACTTGCTAGAGACAAGTTCTCAAAGGGGTTGGGGTGACAAACCGTCTTAAATTTCACTCGGTGAAAAGCTACATGTATCACCAGGGTTTTCAAAGTTGCATCAGTGACACTGTTGAAAGTTATGGATAGTACAGAGATTTCTTTCACGATTCCTATGTCTGGGAAGCTGTGTATGGAGTGGCTTTCTCTTCTGCTGGTAGATAGCTTCTGCCAGACTAGAGAAACAAGGAACTGATGCTACCAGTGCTACAGCACCTGAAGCTTGCTGTCATCTTTTGCATACTTGTTTCCTCCTCTTCTTAAATGTCTCTTCAGAAAGCCTTGTAGAAGTTGTATTGCAGCTCTGTACAGAAACCCCTGCTGCCTTTGGAATAATGATGTGCAGCGTGAACGAGTACTTGCATGTTCAGGTCAGCTGATATTCCCAGTGCCTTTTCCAGGACAAGCTAGCTGGGTCATTGTAATAGTGCTGAGCTTAGGTTGTTCTCTAGGATGGTGGGAAAGACTTGCACTTCAGAATATCTTGTTCGGGAACTGCTTCAGTACTAATTTTATTCCTTTTTCCTTCGCAGGAAGCACAGCTTTTGTTTGGATTATTGTGATTATTTTGGTTGTTGGTGGTTTGTTGCTGTTCTTTGTAACTAGAAAGCTGAGGAGTGATAAAGGTAACTGCTTGATTGCTCTCCATAAAATTTCCAGAACTAGGCAAAGCATGCACTAAGGCTATCCCTGGTTTTTGTGTTACCTTATAGGGGACCTATTTAAGCTCTAGCTCATTTAGTATGTGATTCAATTAAGTAACTCCAGTATAATGGACACTAGTTTTGTTCAGCAAATAAAATGCATAAACTTTAACTATAAGCTTTCCTACTTTGCTGACAGATGCCTTTGCTTCAAAGCAAGATTAGCGTAAGTCCTTGAAAGGACTTTTCCTATCTGCTTGCATKGTATTGGCAAAGAGTGAGAAAAATCTGTGTGTGAGCTCAGACATATGGGGCAAGAAGTAGCAACTAATTAGATCATTAATTACTTTCATTCACTGTGCTTGGCTGTGGAGATTTTTTTCTACAACTTGTTGCCCTTTCATCCTTTGAGCCTCTTAACATGAATGTTAGGCTGATAAGTCCTGTGTGAATTCACTTTGTTTTTAGTGGAAATGGACATGTTTTCCTGAGAAACTTTTCTTTCCGCTACTGCATATTAAGGTGGTTTTGCAACTAGTTTAGTTAAACAATGTTGAAAATTATTCTGAATTTTGAATGTTCAAATCATGTCTTACTGATTGTATTGTAGTAAAGACAATTTCTGCCTTTTTTTTGTATTGCAATAGCCCACAAAAATGCTAATAACCATAAGCTGGAAGGGGGGAAGGTTGAAATAGTGGCTTAAAAGCCAAACTGCATCTGGCAGTCTGTACTTTACTAGGCGGGACTCTTCATCCCCTGTATGAAGGCACAGTGTTTGTGCTGTTGGTGGAAGCTAAGCGTAGTACTCTCGTGAAACATATGACAGGTCAAGGAAACTAAATGGCTTGTATTAGAGCTTTGGTTTGTGTTATGAATGTGTCCACTGCATATAAATCTTATGTGAATTCAACTATGTTTAAGTTGCTGCAATTCCTAAAAAGTTCTTAGACGTTTATCTTGTTTTCCAGCTGCTTCAACTGATAAAGATGCAGAGAAAGGTCTGGTAAGTATATGATGGATCAAGTGTTTCATCTCAGTTTTGTGCAGCTTAATTGTACCTGATACACAGCTCTCAATTTTTGTCTCACTGTAGACATCTGGTAGGATGCATTCCTGTGATGCAACAAGTTGTGATTCATACAGGGCCAGATGTTAGCAAGGGCCTGATGCATTCATTAGCTGCATGTGTCCACTGCAGTTGGCCTTTCCAGTACTTCCCCTGGAAACATTCCAGAGCCTGTGTCCAGGATGTTTTGAAAGTGGAAAAAAATTAGGCTAAGTGCAAGCTTTCACTTCAAACTGTATCCAGGTGATGCCTTGATCCAATTAGTTCGTTTCTGCTTCATGTGTGTATTCGCCAGGCAATGTCAGCTATTGCTTCCCTGCGTGGTGGTGTTCTAGCTTTCCTTGCATTTTGACTACAACATTATTTGTTCATAAGACTTACTTCTCTTGATCCAGCAAAATGACTGAGTCTTCCTGCCTTTGGGCTCATGTCACAAGCTACAGACCAGGACCTGGCAGTCTAACTTCTTGGTCCTAGACAGTCCCATAAGACAAGGGGTTCAGGGCTYGGAGCATACCAGTTCAGAAGTACATCCCTGAAAAGGGCTTACCAAGCTAAGGCTGGCTGCTGGCATATGTTCCACTTTAAAGCTAGGTTCACCCTGGCCTCCTGTAGTCAAACACTATTTCAGAACCTTACTGTTTCAGTGTAAAAAGATTATTGCTAGTCTAGCATTTTGCAAGATAAATACAAGACTAGCTTGTATTTAGCTAGTCCAGCTTTAGCTTCTCTATTTAGAAGCTACACTCCTAACAGCACAGTGACGCAAAAATGAGCTCAGTCTTCRCTAGCATAGTTAATGATGTGTAACACCAAGCTGTAAAACAAATGTTTGTCTTGATGAGGACCTAAGAAAAGCATCCAGATTCCTCTCATAGCATGTGTACAGCACCACCTTCTCCCTGCTGCCTTTCTTGTCCCCCACCCAATCCATGCACTACTCACCTGGTGTGTGAGCTCTTGTCTAATCTTACTAGTTAGATGTTTCAAGTAATTAAATGCATCTTAATTATGTCACAAATACTTGAAGACTGAAGAAACAGAATTGAAAGATCTGTTAAAAACATCACCTTAAAATCTTCTCTTTTTTAAGGTTCATAAGTGGCTCAAATATGTGAATCACCCATGGGTTTTTGTTGGGTTGTGTCTCCCTCCACGCCCTGGCCAGATTTGCAGCGCTTCRTGTATTCGTAGAAGCTGATGAAGAAACGTGTCAGAAAACCTGGTCAAAATGCTGTAGCATAGGAATAGGCAAATATAACATCTCTTTATTTTGAATAAAATGGTAGTAGAATAATGCAATCACAAACTGGTGCACGGTGACGCTTGGCTCTGACATAAGAGTTGTCACAGACTTGAGTTGCAATGTCTGCGCACTTGAAGTGTTCATGCTACTGTAACAAAAAGCTTATTTGCTAAGGAGAGTTACACTGATGCCGTCCTGAGACCAGGCATTTTGGCACCAACACACTGTCCTTTCCGAAGTACTAGTGAATTTATACTACTGTAATTAAAAAAAAACCAAACAACAACAACAAAAAAAAACACCACACACAAACAAAAAAAACCCCACAACCCCACTGATACTTTATTTCATTCCAAAATAGAGCAGCAGCTATTAGTCAGCCATGCTGTGTGCCTTCAGTTGCTCGGTTACCTATTTAAGAACTATTCTGTATAAATAGGACCAACTTGTTTAACCTGTTTGCACCCTTAAATGGAAAGTGGATTCAATAAGGATGATGTACAACTACATGTGTGATGCACGGGGTGGTTCCCCTCACATCCCTGCTTATGCATGTTGGTCATGTGGTGGTGTCACATGTGGGTCACTGACCTTGTGCAAACAGAAATCACACTGGCTTATGCTCATGGGGGAGCTGTACCTTAACAAACACAAGTCTCATTGGAAAAACAGCTACTCCTTGCCATCATTTTCCACCTTTTAAAAAAAAAAAAAAAAAATTCCTAAAGCTTTCCAGTTTTAGCACTAGCTGATATGCTAGATAGATGCTGGTCTGCTTTGTACTTGTACTGTTCTTGATGAGTTGGAGCTATACTCCCTGGCATATGCTTGTTTAATGTGTTGACAACGCTAAAAATGATGTAGCCCTCCTCTCTTGCTTCCCTCTTTGTCCCCTCACAAAAGCTATGCAATGTGCACTGGTGCTCACTGGCTGCTTTCAACTGATTCTAGTTTATGAATCTGCCAGAAAAACTAACCAGCCAAAAAAAGCCCAAGCTAATGCACTTACATGGAGCTGATGGCTATTATCAGCTCAGCAAAAGCTCTGAGAGCATCAGCCTTGATACAATGAGAGGCTTGAGGTCCCTGTTGCTGTTAAGTCAGCTCAGGTGCAGCAAGGCAATTTAATTTCCTCCTGCCTCAGGAGGAGTGCATACCTTCCATATCTAGAGAGGAGCAAGCAGCAATACATGCCTGTGAAAACATTAGGAAAAGTTTCCTGCATTTGTTGTGGAGGTAGCCTGTGAGCCTTATCCTGTGGTCCAGTGGGAGCAGAACAGCCAGTGAAGTGGAGAGTTTAGGCTCTGGAACCATTTGAAGTCCAAGTCTATAAAGGCTGTAACTTTTGCATGTTTGTATTTATTTATTTAATTAGCAGCTCTACTATTATTTATCTGACATCTGGTGACTTCAAGTATTCTGTTTACTTCCTCCAGACTGTCCTTGAGGGYCTACCCATGAAACATCTCTTAAAACATGTTCTTATACTTTACAGGAGTCTGAGGGCAGTACTGAAAGCCTGATTTTACCAGAAGTGGAGGCACCTGCAAAAAATGCAGCCAACCCAGAGGGTAAGAACTCTGGTGAGAGCCCAGAGGACCAAGCACAAATCAACATTAACTTGGAAGTAAAAAACACATCACCAGAGGAAAACAGTGTTACGCTTTCTGAGCGGGGCACCATCCTGCGCGGGGGCTGGAGGCGCCACATGAAAAGGTGCTGGCGGAGGATTGCTGAGTCTTCAATACCAGCAAAAACTGGGCAGAATCATGCTTTTCATCAGAATGCCCCGTCTAACGTACCAAGCAGTAGGATGCCAGCAAATCATACGGTAAGTGTGTGTGTGTGAAATTATCATCATATTTTCTCTGATACACGTGTAGTTTCAGTTGAGTTCTTAACTGTTCCTTGAGTGCTGTTTTCAGGCAGAACGATAGGGAAGAGGAGGCTTTGCCTTAAAGATGTAAAACGATAGGGAAGAGGAGGCTTTGCCTTAAAGATGTAATAGAAAGTATGGGAAGTGATATCTTGGGAAAGCAAGCTTCAGTCCCTCATTTAATCTGCTCTGCCTCTCTCATCTCCCTGTTCAATATTTACACAGAAGCTATTCTTTTGCAATAGCAGCAAATGTGTTGCTTTGGAGCTAGTAGCATGGCTGTTTCAGCATGCAATTTTCTTTACTCAAATACTTTCAGCTGTGCTGTGAAATCTGCTCCCCTCCCCCTTATTGGCATGTGTGCTGTGGAAGCAAGCTATCAAGTAGCTCAGGAATAATTGTGAGTGAAGTGCTCCGATATGTTGGAGTAACGGTCCAACTTTGTATTATAGGTACGAGAACCAAAGTGTCGAACAATTGTTAAAGATCTCTCTCAAAAAGGTAAGTATTCTATAAATTGGCAGTACTTGGAATTTGTTTTTTTCCTGTTGACTTTAGTCTACTTAAGGAATAGTGTAGGGAGGCTAATGAATATTGCTTAGAGCTGTAAGGCTTTCAGTTTATTGTAAAATATGCTGAAACAGGATTATTACTACATTTGAGAGAAGTTGTAATCCCTGTGGCGAATTGTTCTACTTTAAAGCATGGCTTTTCTGCACAGGAGTATAGTGCCGTCATGCTTTTAAGAATAAGAATGGTACAAGWTTTTTTTTTATGTTTTAAACAAGTCTGCATTGCAGCAGTGTACTCTGCCTCAAAAAGTGAGGCGTAGGTCAGAGCAGGACATCTTTCTGTCAAATGTCCACTCACATGGAAGATCGTATTGAATCCTCATACATCTACCTGTACCCAGCAAGCTGACGTGCTGGATCTCCAAGCGACGGGTTTTGCTCATGCTCGTCTTGGCATGGCAAACCTATACCAGTAGCATAGTGAAATGGTTAAAGTCTATTGTTGAGTAGCCCTATTAAGCTTAAGTGAAGACATGCAGGCCAATGAAACCATCCTCAAAACCACCTTTACTGAATGGTGTCTCGTCTTAAAAGACTACTTTTGAGATATGTAGACTGATACTTTTAGCTTCTTTCAAGATCACTCAGTAGGAAACCTATTTGTCCTGCTGCTTCTTAGGTGCCAAACCTGGCCCTGCTGCTGCTGTTTGGTCTGTGCATGTATTGGCTGAAAATTAATGGGAAAGCATGTATGTTAGCTATGAAAAAAATCTGTGTTTTAAAACCTAAGCTGATGTGTCTTGTGTGTTTTTTCTTTCAGAACTGAGAGATAGCTTTTGGGCRTTTATAAATGAAGTACCACCGAAAAAATGGAAGCGGCTTATGAGAACTCATCTGCAGGAAAATGAGATTGTTAAAATTATTTATGACTTTCCTAATGATATAGAAGAGCAATCTTATCAGATGCTTCTCACCTGGAAAAACACACTGGGAGAGAAACAATCTATTATTAAGTTACTGCATGAGTTAAGGTATCTAGATACCAAGGCTTATGATAACGTATTGAACACTTTAAAAAGTAATAACATTATAAGTAAATTAGAAGCTACAGATTAATATTTGCGATGAACTTCAAAAATGCTCCTGTGTACATATATATGTCTACAAACTTCCTGTAAATGATGACATCAACAAACTGCTAGTAAAAGTGATGGCATGGACTTGATATCCTCCTCACCTTCACATGGGCAGCTGGAAGTGATTTAATGCCGTYGGTGTTAACACAGGCTCCAGTTGTGATGTTCACTAAGGTCTTTTGAGTTGTATGATATTAAACTCGGGTGCCGGATGCCAGCTCGAGAGCAAGGAGCTCCAGCTCATGCTTCCCTTCGTGTGAGGCAGGACTGTGCTGTTCTGTGGGAACGAAGAGGCTGCTGCTGGTCTTGAAAGGATTGCAGTGCTTTGGTTTCTGAGACGATTGTGTTTTGGTTTGTATTGGTATGCTGAGAACTGTTACGTTTGAAGCACCGCAATAAAAGCCTGGTTGAGCCAGAAGCTGGGGTTGACTCTTGGACCTTCTTGTCTGAGGGTGGGAGGTGTTGTGAGGGGAGCCCGTTCCCGGTCGGTTTTGGTAAACCCCTGCGACACAACGGTCGCTCCTGAGGAGAGCCCGGCCGCGCGACAACCACCCAACCGCCGCCCGCTTGGCAGGCGGGGGGGCGGTGCTCCCCCGTTGCCGTGGTGACGCGGGGCGCCCGTCGGAAGTAGCGTAGAGGCGGGCGGGGCGGGGCGGGGCGACGCTTCCGGGCACGCTGTTGCATCAGCTCGCGAGCGAGGGGAGGAGGCAGCAGGATGGCAGCGGCCGCCGCCGAGCAGGGTAGGTCGGCGACCGGCGCCGCGGAGGCCCGGGGAGGCGAGGCGAGGGGTCCTCCGGGGTTGTCATGGCTTGGCGGGCGTTGGTGTCACGGCTCCGCCGCTGTCACAGTGTCAGGTGGGCGCCGTGACGTCAGGCGGCGGCGGAGGAGGGGGGGAACCGCCGACCCACCGCCCTGTCACGGCGACGGAGGCGTCGGGGCGGGAAATGGCGGCAGGGGGCGTTGGGGCGTCAACCTGGCGGCCTCCTCAGCGCGTCCCTGGGGGCCTGCGGCGGCGGGGTCCCCCGCAACGCACCCCGGGGTGCTTTGGGGAGGACCCCACCGCCGCAGGCCCCTGAGGTGCGAGGCAGGCAGCTGTCACCCATCACGACATGCCTGGGGCAGAGGCGATGTATGAAATCAGCCCCCCGCGTCCATTGTTGGGTGGGTGCCCCTGGGGAGGTCACCTGTGTCCCTTGGTGGTGGGTGACACGTAAGCAGCTCCTGATGCCACTTCAGGGTATCAGGAGTGAGGAGCTCGAAGTGTGGCGTGTGACTGGGTCTGTACGTGTGTGGAGTAGTGGGAAATGTGGATCTATAGGTGCCGGTTGCACCTCTCAAACTGGTGCCTATGGATCAGAGGACCTCCGGTGCCTGGCAAGACCATGGGAAGCGACCCACATCATGCCTCACCTTTAATGTAAAGGTTAATGATGACACATGGTGATTTGTGGAAAAAACTCAGAGCTGCTCAGTACTGAAGTTTGGAAACAGCTGTTCTCCACCTTGATGGGTTCAAAGAGATGTTAGGTGGCTGCCAGACCGCTTAGTCAGTTGTGTGCTTATCACCGCATCGTCTGCTCTCTTTCACCTGCCTCTGTCTCCTTTACTGTCTTTCCTAGCCATCGGTGTTCTCCCTTGAACTCATGTCTGAACTTTTTGACTTTTCCGGACTTTTTTTTGTGGTCATGTTTTAATGATGGGTTATATTACACTCTTCCATATGGAAGGAGGGCCAGGGTAGTCCTATAATTTTTGGGACTACTGTAGCAAATTGAAACTTGGAATACCAGTCATACAAGTATGAAATACCATTATGGTATGTAAGGGGTTGGAAATTTCTGTCATTCCAGTTAAAGATCTGTAGATTCAAAGATTTGCCCCTTTTAATTTGTTACTGAAAATTACTTTCCTCTCTGTTTATCACAAGTAACGTTCCTATGTAAGGGAGTCCAGAAACATTTGTTCTTGTCAAGGGACAGCCTTTTTCAGATGTGTTTTCAGTATCTTAGTTAAGGTAGGGGGGGAAACCCCACCAAAGGCTCAGTTCAGGAGGACTTTAAGAAACTTTTTAGTTAAGTTTATTAACGGGCAAATAGTATTTGCTTTTTACTTAAATTGTGATTGTTACGTTTAGTTTCAGTTCAGGAAAAGTGGAAGTGGCACTCACAGGGCTAAAGTGAACAGGACTGACAAGCTCTTCCTTGGTGGGATACTCCCGTCTTAAAAATCCCTGCTCTGCTAAAAGCCTCTTGATCTTCATGTGTGAGTCTTGAAAAGTCCTTTGTGTCTCTGTCTCTCTGTGTATATGCTGTGTCTTGCATAGATAGCTGCATTGGTTCAGTTCTTCTGAAATTTTTATGGAAAAGGATAATTTGTCTTGGCTAAGCAGATAGTTGGACTTCTTTCCAAAGCTACCATAGTGGCCAGCCAGAATGATAAGTGGCCGATTTGGAGCCATATTATTAATGAGGCATGTTACACTTATCTTTCATGAGTTGTTTTAAATCTGTGAAAGCCAAGTTGGAAGAGAAATGACATTTTAAAATACTCGGAAACGTCTAAGATTTCTTCTCAGAGAATGCCTCTGCAGAAATCCCAGAACATTTCAGTTGTCATCTAATTATGACTGACAAGGTTAGCAGGTTCAGGGAAGCCCAGGAAACCTAATTTTTCCCTGAAGCAAATTAACTCCCTGTTTTTGTGTCAGCTAGCTTACTGCCTACTTTATGGCTTTTCTGTATTTACTTTGCCGTCARCACCTTCAAGGAACAGAGGTTTTCATTTTCAAGTTAATAAAAGTGAAAAATTTCCATCAAATTTGATACTGTGTTGTGGGTTACACATCTTGATCAAACTTCAAAAGGTATTTTTTGTGCAGATAAAATGTAGAAGTGATCTTATGCCTTTGAGTCTRTGTGTTGCTGCAGTCTTGCAGACAAATTCCCAGTGTCTTTTAGTAGTCTCCGAAGCACTCCATGCATGGAAAGAAGAATGTGTGACAATTATATCGCCCAAAGGGATCGTACACTGGCAATTATTGTATGAGAACTGTATTAATGTCTACAGTGGCATTTTTTTGAAACAACTTTTTAATGCGGTGAGAGCATTACGTTATTAACATTCATTCTTAAGATTTTTCAAGGTTATTTTGCTACRTCTCCAATACTTGTGCTCAGTGCTTATTTTCTGAATGGAGTTGCTCTTGAGTGATATGATTAAATGTCTACAGATCATTCCATTCACGTGAGTTAAAATTCAGTGTTATGCAACAGCTCTGTAATACTTCTGTGTTTCTGTTGTCAGGAAGACACTTCCTAATGCAACTGAGTAGTAGCAACTGTAATTCTTGTTTTGGGAGGGGAAAAACATTGCAGTCAGAGGGAAGGGCTGTTTCTTAGTCTGGTTTCCTAAAGCAACAGTGGTAAAGCAGCTCAGACCTATATGTATCCATTGGCCCTTCTCCCTCAATAGTTTTTGAATCCATTGATTGGTATTAATTACATTTGACAGTGAGCTGCCTCTTGCACACAGTTGGCAGACTGAGCAAAGATGGGTTGGAGCTGTATGAGAGGATGGGGATACTGAAGTGTATGGGGAGAGGGGATGAAGTACTTAGGAGGTACCAGGAAATATTTCAGTGGGAGTATGTGATGAATTAAAGGCATTGCGAGATACTGAGTGGGGAGGGAACTGAGGGTGCAGGATATAAATCACAGAAAAACAAGATTCTGTAGATTTGCTACTCTTGTTTTTGGTAGTGATATAAATGAAATTGGAACAGACTTTTATGTAAAGGTAGTTTTGACTGATTTCTTTTGCTTGAAAAGAAATGGTCCTCTGGTATACTGCTTTCCAAAAGACAGTGTTATCATATTCATTCTTTCTTCCCAGGAGAGCACCCTGTGCTTCAGGAGAAGAGCTTTTGCTTTATTAGTTCAGTCCAGTTTGGAGCTACTCACAAGAATGCCAGAAGTGAGAATGATTTTGTCCTGTATGTATTGAAATAGGATGCTCAGAGGTGTTTCAGAATCACACTGATCACTCAGCACTCTCTCAAGCACAGCAAATTTGCTTGTATCTCTGCATGTGACTGCAGCAGAGAGTAGAACACACCTGTGCTAGCCTTAAGCTAGCTGTCATGGTTTGAAAAGTAGCTGTCAGTCTAGAAAAGGAAGTTTGGAGCTCAGCACAACCTGTGAAACCAATGTGGGAAACTCGTATTGGTACAGTGAGCCTGCTGGGAGCTCGAGACTGCTGTGGCTTAGCTGCTGCTGTGCCCTGAGAAATCCTGTCAACAGCTGCTCAGGTGTGTTCATGCTGTACCGCACTTGCTGTGGTCTGCAGTCATGGATGTGCGTTTGGGCTGAATTTGGGTCAGTGATCAGTCTCAACATAAAGACATACTCCTGTTAGGTCCCGTGGGCTAACTGGTTTCTTTGATGTATTACACTTTCAAGTCTGCTGTTGCTCTTGCAACTAGACATAACGTCAAACTTTATAATTTCAAGTATTAATGTGCGTGCCAAGATTGTTCAAAGTAATTTTGGCTGCTCTGCTTATCAGGGCTGAGCTGGTACCGACATTCACAGGCAGTATTTGCCATCTCTCCTCACCAAAATTAGCTTGTACGAGTTCTGTCATCTTTGTTGTATTTGTGTGTAAGTTTGTGCAACTTCCCTTTTAGATTGGTTTACAGATGTGGTTGGAAAGCACTTATATTGTTTCAGATACAGTGACTTGCTTCCCATTAGCAGCCTGGTGTGTGAATAATGGTCATAATAACCCTAATAATACTTCGCAAATTGAGTGTTGCTTTCCTTGCAATAGATCTTGAAAGATCTTTTCTTTGAGATATAGTTTCATTTCTATACAGATCATTCCTGTAATACTTTTTTTTTGGCCTTCTCCCTCATATGATTCATGGATACAAATTTCACATTCAAGGAAGACTTATGTCTTAGGTTTCCATAGTTAATGAATGTAACTATTTCATGTGTATAAACATGTGAAGTTCTATGATGATAAACATCAGTAAATATTTAGGAGCCTGAAAAGTTTATAGTAAAATTAACTATGTGAGCCAAAGCTGAATCCCATTCAGCTGGGTAAGGCAAGCCCATAAGGTCTAGTTATGAACCATTATTTACTTGTTATTCCTTATTTATACTGAACAATTACATGGATAGCCCTTGAGAAGGATTGAGACTTTACATGAATCTGACTTTGCTTTTGTGTATTAATTTTAAATATCTTTTGTGACTTTTTTTTTTTTTTTTTAAAATCACTGATCTTTTTTATTAGTTCTGCTGGTATGCCACTATATCTCACTTATACTCAAAAGAGTCAAACACAAGCATAGTTGGTATCTAGCTGCCATTTCCCTGTCATCCTGAGTTCCTGTAGAATATTTTAATAATTGATTTCCATATAGGAAATGAGCTGCTTATAAAGTCTTAACTGATGATATTTGGAAAAACTTTTCAATTCTGCAGTTCCTCATGTCCTCTCCTAGCCATCACTTCCCCATGTCCTTTCATCCTTCCCTTTGCAAGAGCATTGGTCTATGAGTACCTCCACTGCTTTGGGAACTACTCGTGCAGAAGATGTTTGTCAGTGTAAGAAGGAACACTTGTGGCAGTGGTCTCTGTCGGGGTTTGGGAGCAGGGAAAGGTGTTCTCTACTGTCTCTCTCACTTTATTGCGCTATGACCTTGACTACATCCTAAATTACCTTCTTGGCTGACTATCTAAGCAGGATATCGGCTTAATGTTTATACAGTACTTTAAACATGAACGGAGTTACAAACGTTGACTCGTTGCAGGAAAATATGAATGCTAGGTTTACCTAATGTCAGCGCTAGCCCAGATGCCATAACCTCCACACTGCTTCGTACCCACTGACTTGCACAGGGCTTGCTGTTACTGTGAGCATCCCCACCAAGTCACAGAACCCTTCCGCTGCTTCCTCCCTGTCCCTACGTTTGTAAAGGTGAAACGTAATTGAACCTGCTTTGCCTGTATGCCAAATAAATCATGGAATTAAAAAATTGTGAGGGAGGAGCATGATCTAATATCCTTTCTGTTCATTTGTGTAGATCTTACTAATTTTAAATATTATTCATATGTCTGAGGAGAGAAAGTGGTATAGGAGAAGTATGGAAATATACAGCAACAGCTTAAGTTTTGAGTTGTTAGAGCAAGTAGGAGTAACTGAGCATCATGCTGCAAGCTTGCATGTGGGCACCAGTCCTGCAAAGATTTAAGGATATGCTCAAATTCAGTAGATGTATTCACAGCCTATCCACAGTGTATAAAATTAATCATGTTAAATATTTGCAGTATGAGTGTTTTAGCAGCATGGAAAGGAGTGACTGATTAGGTTTGCTGCGTGTGAAGAATTTTCTCCAATTTCAAGTCGATAATATTTCTTCATGAAAAGGACCTGTGCTTTTGTCCTTATTACTCTTTGTAAAGATGTCTCGAAAAAACTTGTCACAGCATGAACATAATCCTATTAATAGGAAATATATAGTTATTCAGTAGCTTGTATTAAATATATTTTTCTCAAATTTCTTGTCAGTTGCCAGAGCTAATTTAGAGGGGGAGATGTATAGTATAAGGATATATTTCGGTCATGGGATCTCCTTCTTCTTTTAATGCTGACCAAATGTCCTGTGCCTCTCTTTACAGCTTCCAGCTACAGTTTTATTCTGAGCATTAGTGAAGAGGAAGCCAGGGTGAAGGCTTTGAACGAGTACCTGAGCACTCGTAGTTATATCCAGGGGTTCACATTTTCACATGCAGATGTGGAGGTATTCAGAAAGTTTTCGGGGCCACCTGTGGACCAGTATATCCATGTTGTCCGGTGGTACAGACACATAGAAGCAATCTATGATGGCAGCAGTGAAAAAAATGAGCCTTGTAAACTTCAAACAAGTGAGTAATACGAAACTGGTGGGCAGGTTATAGACTAGCTGACATTATATTGGTTTTTATTGCTGAGAATTCCTAGAAGTTCCCTTTTGTACTCTCTTGCACGCTTTAAAATTTACCGTATCAACTTGTATTCAAGGTCATGAAATTCTTGCATACAGTTACTGTGTAACTGATAGATCCTGACCTATTTGAATGTTAAAGCTCTGTTTCCACATTTCTTTGATTTTAAAATTCCTCAGTGTACAGAATTCGATTATGTGTGTTTTCTTTAAAAAGCTAGCCACTGGATTGTAAAAGAATATGTGGGTTTTGGCTTGTTTCCTAAAATATCAGGATTTATTCAGTCCACTTTTTTTTCTCTGCAAGGGTAACTAAGTAGTTGTATAATATACAAATTCATAATGAAGTAAACTGAATACTGCCTCTTATGATTGTTATTAACACTGAATTTCAAAAAGAATGTTTGGGGTTCTTTTTTAAGCCTGGTAATTTAGGCATTGCTGATGATTTGAGGAAATACTAACTGGTTAATCTAGGTCATTGTGTAAGCATGGGTGCTGACATTTTTGGGAGCTGCATCACTCTTCTGAGTTGTTTTCCAATGAGCTAGTCTAATTTAATTGCTTTATAGTGAGATCCTTGCTCAGGGAGTCATGACATAATTAATAATAATAACACAGAGCTGTTGTATAGTGCTTGCAATACCTACAAATGAATGCATAATGTCTGTCATTTTTGCTGATGGTTGTTGACTAACATTACTCCAATGCCATCTTCTCACAACCTCTCATCATATGTGTTCTCAATTCCTAGCAGACCAGCAGTTAAAATTAGACTGCTGCGAGTAGATTCTGTATATGTGTGTGTGCCTGCATGCGTTTGTGCTGGTTATTGATTTCCTTTCAGCAGTGAAGGGATCTCAGCTGTACCACTGGCTCTGATAGCAGATTTAATGCCACTAACTACAATTTGTCAGCAGGCTTTCATGGATCAGAGTGGAGCAATAAGAGTAAAGGGTTCTGTTTTCCTGTTCATGAAATCTTTAATGTTAAGTCTCTCATTCTGAAGGGTTATGTCTTGTTATCTTCCTGATCTGTGCATATGTATCAGAAGTCCTGAAATGGTGTTCTGCAGTGTTGTCGTGGTTTAACCCCAGCTGGCAACTAAGCACCACACAGCCACTCACTCGCATCCCCTGGTGGGATGGGGGAGGGAATCCCCTAGTGTTGACTAACYGGGCGGCTTTTGCTAAATGTGTATCCCAATGTTTGAATGTCCCAGCATCCATTGCTCTCAGTGTAGTCTTTAGCACTCTGTTGTATCGTTCGATTTTCCTGGAGGCTGGTGTATCATAGGGGATGTGATATACCCACTCAGTGCCATGCCCAGGTGTCTTACTCCTAGTAGCTGAGAAACTGGTCCAGCAACTCAAAGAGGATATGTCCTACTCCCCACCGGTACGGACCAGTATCTCGGCCATTAGGAGTAAGCGTTCCTCTGCTCAAGAGGGAGGATATAGTGGGTACACACCACGGGCCACCCTGTGGTTTTACGTGCGTGACCACGGAGAGGACATGAGGAAGTGGGATGGAAAATCTACCTGCCTAGATGCACGGGTATGTGAGGTGCAAGGAAAAACAATCACACAAGGGGGTTCTTCCAGGAAAATTGTTTCTCCAGTTTCCAGTGGGCAGTTCTCTCAGACAGAGTAGAAGGGCTGATTTTACTCCTGATCTTAATGAAGGGACTTCTGGTTCGTATTTACAAGAAGTGAGTAATGAATACTATGACCAGAACTAGATGGGCCCCGCCTCCGGCCAGGTGGAGGAAAGGGACAACTGGGTTTACTGGACTGTGTGGATTCGATGGCCTGGCACATCAGACCCACAGGAGTATAAGGCTCTGGTAGACACTGGTGCACAGTGTACCCTGATGCCATCAAGCTATAAAGGGGCAGAACCCATTTGTATTTCTGGAGTGACCGGGGGATCCCAACAGCTAACTGTATTGGAGGCCGAAGTAAGCCTAACTGGGAATGAGTGGCAAAAACACCCCATTGTGACTGGCCCAGAGGCTCCGTGCATCCTTGGCATAGACTACCTCAGGAGAGGGTATTTCAGGGACCCCAAAGGGTACCGGTGGGCTTTTGGTATAGCTGCCTTGGAGACGGAGGAAATTAAACAGCTGTCTACCTTGCCTGGTCTCTCAAAGGACCCTTCTGTTGTGGGGTTGCTGAGGGTCGAAGAACAACAGGTGCCAACCACTACCACAGTGGTGCACCAGCGGCAATATCACACCAACCGAGACTCCCTGATTCCCATCCATAAGCTGATTTGTCAGCTGGAGAGCCAGGGAGTGATCAGCAAGACTCGCTCACCCATTAACAGTCCCATATGGCCAGTGTGAAAATCTAATGGAAAGTGCAGGCCACAGTTTGCTTTCACTTGGAGGGGTATCCAGTACACCTGGAATTGACTGCCCCAGGGGTGGAAACACAGCCCCACCGTGGGGGGGGGGRSACTGATCCAGACTGCACTGGAACAGGGTGAAGCTCCGAACACCTGCAATACATTGATGACATCATCGTATGGGGCAACACAGCAGAAGAAGTTTTTGAGAAAGGGGAGAGAATAGTCCAAATCCTTCTGAAGGCCGGTTTTGCTATAAAACAAAGTAAGGTCAAGGGGCCTGTACAGGAGATCCAGTTTTTAGGAATAAAATGGCAAGATGGACGTTGTCAGATTCCAATGGATGTGATCAACAAAATAACAGCCATGTCTCCACCAACTAGCAAAAAGGAAACACAAGCTTTCTTAGGCGTTGTGGATTTTTGGAGAATGCATATTCCGGATTACAGCCTGATTGTAAGCCCTCTCTATCAAGTGACCCGGAAGAAGAACAATTTCAAATGGGGCCCTGAGCAACGACAAGCCTTTGAACAAATTAAATGGGAGATAGTTCATGCAGTAGTCCTTGGGCCAGTCCGGGCAGGACAAGATGTAAAAAATGTGCTCTACGCTGCAGCCAGAGAGAATGGCCCTACCTGGAGCCTCTGGCAGAAAGCACCAGGGGAGACTCGAGGCCAACCCTTAGAGTTTTGGAGCTGGGCATACAGAGGATCCGAAGCCTGCTATACTCCAACTGAGAAAGAGATATTGGCAGCATATGAAGGAGTTTGAGCTGCTTCAGAAGTGGTTGGTACTGAAGCACAGCTCCTCCCGGCACCCCGACTGCCAGTGCTGGGCTGGATGTTCAAAGGGAGAGTCCCCTCTACACATCATGCAACCAATGCTACATGGAGTAAGTGGGTTGCACTGATCACACAATGGGCTCAAATAGGAAACGCCAGTCACCCAGGAATCTTGGAAGTGATTATGGACTGGCCAGAAGGCAAAGATTTTGGTATATTGCCAGAGGAGGAGGTGGTGCGTGCTGAAGAGGCCCCACGTTGGGCACTGAAAGGACTGTCGTGGTTTAACCCCAGCTGGCAACTAAGCACCACACAGCTGCTCACTCACTCCCCCCGCGGTGGGATGGGGGAGAGAATCAGAAGAGTAAAAGTAAGAAAACTCTTGGGTTGAGATAAAGACAGTTTAAKAGGTAAAGCAAAAGCCGCGCACGCGAGCAAAGCAAAACAAGGAATTCATCCACTACTTCCCATCGGCAGGCAGGTGTTCAGCCATCTCCAGGGAAGCAGGGCTCCATCATGTGTAACAGTTACTTGGGAAGACAAACGCCATCACTCCGAACATCCCCCGCTTCCTCCTTCTTCCCCCAGCTTTATATGCCGAGCATGACGTCATATGGTATGGAATATCCCTTTGGTCAGTTGGGGTCAGCTGTCCCAGCTGTGTCCCCTCTCAACTTCTTGTGYACCCCCAGCCTCCTCGCTGGTGGGGTGGTGTGAGAAGCAGAAAAGGCCTTGACTCTGTGTAAGCACTGCTCAGCAGTAGCTAAAACATCAGTGTGTTATCAACATTATTATCATACTAAATCCAAAACATAGCACTATACCAGCTACTATGAAGAAAATTAACTCTATTCCAGCCAAAACCAGCACAAGTGTTCACTATGAAAATGACATGTGAATCTGTCACACTTCTTAGACCTTGTATATTTTATCAGTGTTTTTTGGGGTGTATCAGGGAGCTCCAGGAGTGGATTAGAGCAAATGAACTTCAGTTCAACCAGGGGGAAGACTATAGCTGGCAGAGACGTATTTGAACAAACTAAACAGTATGCCTTTTACTTTGCCCTTGGTGTCCATGTAGTGGATATAACGTGACACCTAACTCGTAAGCTGAGAACTTTCGGGTGTAGTGTCTGGGTTTTTTCTCATGTTTAGTGTGGTTGCAAGTAAAGAAAGCTTTACAGATTTATCTTTTATTAGACTAACCCACATAGGCTTCCTTCCCTGAGGGAAATGTTAGCCGCAGTTAAGCATGCCAGCGTAATCTTTGTAAATCAAAGAGTAAACAAATCCATACCTTGGTATATGGTCTGTGTTATGGATAGACTGCTCTTGAACTTGAGGTATTCTGTTCAGGAGTACCTCATACAATGAAATGTTTAGAATAAACACATTTCTGTGGATCCATAACATGGAGATTAAATGGAGTCAATTTGTGAGACAGAGTACTACAGTTAATATCTTTTTTTCTTATTTAGGCAGTTATTCAAAAAAGGAAGATGAGGAAGAGATTAAATTTTTTATACCATGAATGTTTACATTACTTGAAGGTTTTTAGCCAAAATATTCATACGAAGATWTGAATGGTTAATGAAGAGCACCTTGAGACACAGGATCAGAAAGGCATTTTTGTTGTCAAAACAAATAGTTTGTAGAATATTTTAATTGCAGTTAAAATGCATAACATGAGAATTCCTTAAGAGAATGCTGTGTGTATTAAGCTGGCAACCTTGCTGTATTTTTTAATTTCCTGGTTTGCTTTCATTCCTAGTTAATGCGATAATTAGTTTAACATCATTACAGCTGTAAGCAGCCCTGTGCATAGCAAACTGCAACTCTTGAACAGATGACATATTCATGCTTTTGTTTGAAAAAACCATGAATTTAACAACTATGTTGCTTCTTAAAAATTTAAGAGAAAACAAATGCAATAATATTGTCACTAATATTACCCTGGGTTTTATCTACTCTCTTTAATGGCAAAATTTAGCCTCTTGCTAAATTGGAGCGTATTTGTCGTAAATGAGTGTGTTCAAAAATGCCTTGTGTACATAGCAACAATGTATGATAAAAAGCTGAGGTTCTTTCTAAACCTTTCTGTCTCCCCTCCCTCTCACCCTGAGTACACATACTCTGTCAATATTGGCTGTAGAGACTAACCCTGTCTCTGGAGATTTTTTGCAAATTCTGTGTGAGATCTGTGATATGCCGTCACAGTAAAATCAGTGGTGTTGTAGAAAGCCCAGGACTGCCATAACACTTTATTAATAATTAATTAAATTTCAGAGCTCTTGTTAATGCTTTAACTGAATTGCATGCTCTTACTTTTATACCCTCTTCCTTCCTGTTACTTGGATCAAAAGTTAACAGGAATGGCAAGTCAGAGAGTAGAAAATAAACTAGATTGAAATAATTTACTTTGGTTTTAGTGGCTTTGTAGGAAGCTCTAACGAAAGTAGTTGGATTACTAGGATTGGAGCTGCTTTGTCTAGTTATATATGTTTTTTTTCTTTTGAAATAACTTAATGATGTGATAAGGAGAAAATGTTATACTGCAAATCTGTTTGTGGAAAGTGTCTTTTCAGTTCTCTTTAAACTATTTTTTTCCCCCTAGGTAAAGGCAAGCGTGTGCAGCCCTCCTGGTCTCCCCCTGAAGGGACAAAACATTCTAGGCTTTGCCTCTACAACAGCCTGACTCGCAATAAGGTGACTAAATGAAAGAAAAGTGGAGATTTCCATAGAAACACAAATAGAGAAGTCATCAAATGTTTGTTTCTTAAGTGTTTACCCTGTCAGTAGACAGGTTTCTGGGTTGTATTTTGTGGAATGTTAACAAGCACGTGCCAGAGATGCTGGGTCAGTCAAGTGTGTTTGCTGGGCAAGTGTTATAATATACACAATAAATATACATATACAACAAGTGTATGTATGTATGTGTATGTTGCATAATATATAGTTCCCAATTGCAAGTTATCATCATGCAAAATAGCCAGGGGTTCAACTGTAATACATGTAAGTATAGGCAATGTGAACAGAATAAAATCACAGTTTCTTTCTTTAGATGTTGTATGTGTTAAAAAAAAAAAAAAAAAAAAAAAGTCTCGCTAATTATATTATCATAATATGAACTGGTAAAACTTCTTGTGGTCTTGTTTTTGAAGGTCCTTTGGCAAAGAGAGGAAATATTAAGAATACTAATGTTATATGGGATGTAGTATCCAAGTATATGTGAAATGATTATACTCTGTAATCTTTTTCAATGCAAAAGAAAGCCTGATCTTCCCTTTTACAAACGCATGTTGAATAATGCCATGCCTAGTCCAAATCTTTGTAATCTGATATCTTGATTGATGAGTGCAGATAACATAAGCAGCCACACCCTGTTATTTCTCTTACATGACAAAGTTAGTGGTGATCTTTTCTTATGGTAAAACTGGGAGTGGAATAACTATTCCTTTTTTGTAATTATAATCCATGTTTTCACGTTCTGATCTCCATATGTGGTGTTACTGGCCTGAGTTCATGTCTTCAACTTCTTCTGATCACTGTACCTTCCCTTTCAATTAAGGAAATATTTCAGCCTCAGAATGGAAAAAAGGTCTTGTGGTATTGCTGTGGTCCAACAGTTTATGATGCTTCTCACATGGGACATGCCAGGTACTGCAGTTCCTTATTTTAATATAGGTAATAACAATGCCTATTGGAAGCAAAAGATTATTTAGATGAGTGTATTACTAGAAAATAGTCTTGTTAGACTCAACGCTTGAGATTTAAGATTAAAAGCATGTTATAATATTATGTCATTGTGTGATTAAAAACTTACTAGTAGATGAGGGAAAATTAAAACTGCTGTAAAATTATTGACTCTGAGATTAAAGTAGTTTGTGCATAGAATAGAAATAGACTTGAGGTGTTCACTAAAAGCACCCCTATATCTTTTATGTTTTTAGGTCATACATCTCATTTGATATCCTGAGAAGAATCTTGAGGGATTATTTTAAATATGATGTTTTCTATTGTATGAATATTACAGATATTGATGATAAGGTAAGGTCTTTTTAAATGGCAATCTAAAATACTGTACTTTGAGCATGGAAGTCAGAGGGTCATATGTAATTGCCATTTGATAAGCCAAGATAAATCTTACACTTATTAACTTAGACATACATTTTGTACACAGTCATTGATTTTTCTCAGTTTTGTAGCATTCCTATGGTAGCAAAGCCTGTATTCTTGTATATAAATGAGTGTTGTCATAAATAATGAAGACTAAGCATTTTACAAAGATAACTTATCTCAACAACAGGTAAATAAAATACCTAATTAACTCTGTTGAGGTAGCTGATTAACTATGTATGGTGTGTTTAATTTGTATTACTGCATGTAATTTAGCTTGTAGCTAAAGCATGTAGTTTGCTAAATTTATAGAGATTCTGAAATGCCTTTGGTATGTAATAGATTTTATTTATACTTTGTATAACTATATGTCGCTTCACAAAAATGTATTCATGTTTCTGCTTTGTAGATCATCAAAAGAGCAAGACAAAATTACCTTTTTGAACGGTATAGAGAGAACAAATCAGCACCAGATCAGCTACTTGAAGATGTTAAAACTGCCTCAGAGGTGGGCGTGGTATTTAATCCCTGGTAGTGTCTTCTTACTCAATAACGTAGCAAAGCATCTAAAAAATGCCTCTGACTTTGCTACCTCCTTAAACCTTCTGCTTGTTTCTGTTATTCTGTTGAACTGGTACCACACAAATTAGAAATATTATTGGAACTGCACATCACTTTGATTTTCCATTGTTTTAGAATTGACAAGAACTATCCGTGTAAAAGGCATGCCTCATTTTTATGTCCATAGAACTTCTTTGTGAGTGCATGTATATTGTAGTTGGGGTATTGGGAAAAAAGTTCAAAAAGCATTTGGATGTTTGTGTGTTAGAATTCAAACTTCAAAAATAATCCTTTAAAATAGTTTTTAAATGATGCTATGTTCATAATCCTTTAAAGCTTGTGAGATTTCTCTTTTGTACCATTGATGGCCTTGGAAAGAGCAAAAAGTCTCCAAAGCTTTAGGGATTAATAAATTGTGTATGCTGGACTGAAGGTGGGGGAAGGTGATTCTCTGGTCATTTTTAGAACTACAGATCACAAAGAGATCATCAGTCTAATGAATTGAATACAGGCCTGGGAATAGGAGGCCTGGGAATAGGAGGCCTGGGAATAGGAGGCCTGGGAATAGGAGGCCTGGGAATAGGAGGCCTGGAAATTTTGCCCAACTATCATTGCCTGACATATTCTCTAAATGTAGCATTTAATGTCTCTATGTTTCACATTACAGCTTTTCCTTTTCAGATTTGTGATAATCAACTGTGTAATTAAGGTGATCAGCTGCATAGAAAATGAAAATTACTAAAATACAGTAATGATGATGTAGTAATTCATAAAGTCTTTCTGAAAAACTGAATTCGGATGTGAACTAAATTCTTTTGACTTCACCTTTGTTTCTGATGAGGACTATGTTTCAGTAGTTTGATATCAAAGCTTTTTATGTGGCATAATGTATTATTCATCGCTAGCAAGGTACTATGTGGCTAAGATAATATATTTTGTATGGAACATAGTGCTACTGTACTGCAAGTTGCTTTCTAAATTTTTTTTTTAATTGTAGCTCTTTTCAGTTAAATTAAATGAGACAACAGACCCAGATAAAAAACAAATGTTGGAAAGAATTCAAAATGCAGTGAAGTCTGCTTTTCACCCTCTACAAGAAGCTGTGCAAGCAAAACTCCCTGTAGAAGAGATCAACAGATGTCATGAGGTCAGTTTGAGCTCCTTTTTAAATTATATTTGGCTTATAATTGTTAGGGGTTTTAAAAATAATATTTAGCTTGTAGTAATTCCCTGAAACATTATGGAAATTTTTATTCATAAAAAGAGGAATGGTGGGCCTGAGGACTTCTTAGTACTTTGCATTCAATACAGGAAATTTGATCCTTGAATTCAACTATATAGTTTTTGGATGCTGTTTTTATTAATGACTTCCCCCCCCCCCCCACTGTGGTAATTACTCAGTTATTTTTACCTTTCTGGTGGGGATTTTTCTCTTGCATGTATTTAGACTTTCTCTTTGACTTTTTTGTCTTGATGAATTATTTTCAGTATAAATTACTGAACATGCGTTTATGACATTCCAGTACTGGTGGCAGTTTTCTACACAAGTCTCTGATCAGAGAAGAAAATACATCCCAAAAAATTATGCTTAGGTTAATTTTTATCCAAAGACCATTACATTTAGTGACAATAATCCTGTTGACTTTATTGGGCTTTGRTACTGTCCCAGTAACCAAGTCAGTCAATATAACTACTGTCTTTTAGTAATTGGTTTCCACTTTCATTGTTTCTTGCTTTCAGATTATTTGTGATAATTACTGTAAGAAGCATAGGGTATGTGCTCCCTTCTTGAGAAGACCTTCTCTCTAAATTTTCTTTTTAAAAAAAATCCAGCTATTCTAATATCAAATGCCTTTATAAAAGTGTATACTGACCTACAGAATTTTAAAAAAACCTAAAATCTAAGCAATCACACCTTCTGGGCTATATCCTATTGTTAAAAAAAAAAAAAAGTCATCTTTTAATATAAGACTGAAATGCATCCTTGCTGATGTTCAAATTAGTCTTTCAAACACTTTTTAGCAATGTGCACAGTAAGGCTTCTGTTAGGATTATCCAGTAGTAATGGGGGGGAACATATGATGTGATATAACTGCAGGTCCCATCCGGTGTTTACAGCATAAATTCCACATGCCTATTTAAGTGATAGATATCAAAACAGATATCACTTATCAGTTTATCTTCCTKCCTCTGTTTGTTTCATCCATATTTATGAAGGGCAATATGATAAAAATCTGGTAGAAGCATGCATTACTTCGTATTCATAGCCAAGTGTCTTCTTCCTTAAGCAAACCTCTCTGTTCAGAATAAGATCTTTCTGTGGAGTTTAAACAGGGCAAGTCTTTGATCACTTGCACTTGCAATTATTGTTTTATAGATACTGTTGGAAGAAGCCAAAGATTTGCTGTCTGACTGGTTGGACACAAAATTTGGCAGTCAGGTGACTGACAATTCCATATTCTCAAAGCTCCCCAAATTCTGGGAAGGGGAATTTCATAAAGATATGGAAGCGCTCAATGTAAGTACACAAACTGTTTTCTGTTCTAAAAGTGTATGTGCCGTGCCTCATAATACCCAGAATACAATTTAGCTCCTTAATAGCTTTCAAAAACCTCATATTTCAACCTTATTGATAAAGTATTTCCTTTAATGTGAATAGGTAGCTGTTAAATTAGGACCTGTTCTGTTTCCATCCCAACAATCTTAAATCCATTGTGCACGTTACCAGAGCCAGTTAACTGGTGATCAAGTTTGACGTGTGCACTCCATCCCTTCCCCTTGGTGTAACATGGCCTTATAATCATAAACTGATCCAGAAATTTGAGATAGAGTCTGTTAGCTGCACAAGAGAGCCCTGCCAACCTCAGTATTTAGACTGACTACTTATCAGTCTTCAGCCACTAAGAAATTATGTGATGATAACAATCAAGGACAGATTTGTCTGTTACAGATGAAATGCTGTGTCATATGCAATGGTTCAGATCAGTGRAGGTTTATTTATTTACCTGTAAATCAGAGGGGCTTATTGGCAGTTCTGTCAGAGGTTCAGTAAGTGGAAGAGCTGACATCTCCTGCAGTAGTTTGTTGTTAATGTCGCCTTAAAGGCTGAGGAAAAAATGGCTGCAGCACATTATTTCAGAGCAGAAAACTTGAAATAGGAGTCTTAGATTCTACTGTCACTTGCTTTTGAGCCAATTTTTAACCAATGTATTATATATATATATTTAGTGCATATTTGCATATGTATAAATATTTTTATATATATTTAAAAAATATAAAATTCTACTTTTTATCTATAGGTTTTACCTCCAGATGTTTTAACACGGGTTAGTGAATATGTGCCAGAAGTTGTGGATTTTGTGAAAAAGATTGTGGATAATGGTTATGGGTAAGTTTGCTACTGGATGCTTTTGTTGTGCACTTATACTGTATCAGAGCTAGAATGATTGCTTTCAACACTTAACTGTGAACTGTTTTCTCTGTTTTCATATGCAGTAGTAGTCTTTTCCAGAAGTAGTGTTTCATCAAATAAAGAAACTTCAGGTTCCTTTGCAAAAGACCTGTTATTTCTCACCTGATGAAAATGTGGTATTCTGTACTACTTATGATGTCTTACAAAGAGAGAAGTTAGTTTATTAAATTTATAGGGTGAAATCCTCATTCATTAAAATAAATAGGCAAAGTCCCATTCACTTGAACTGTGTTTGACTCCTGGCCTTCAGCAAGGGGTTTCAAAAATGGATGCCTGAGTAGATGGCTAAAAATCAGTTGTAAATAACATAAGTTAAAAATAAAAAGTAATTGTGAACTGTTTTTCTGCCATTGTCTAATATTGGTGAAAATCAAGCTAATACTCTAGAAGTTCCTAAGTATCATGATAGATTCCCGTCTGAAATTTTTCAGTTCTCTTTCTGTTAATAGCCTCAATTTTTTGACATGGATGTATTTTTTTTGTGAAAAAAGCAAACCTGTGGTTCAGACTGCCATAATTTCTCTTGCATGTTCTTCCTTTAAAGGATTTTAAAATTTTCTTTAAAAAANGGGGGGGGAACAGTTCAAAATTGTTTGCACTGAATTATCAGCATTCCTCCTGGTCCTGAAACTTCCCTTTGTGTCAGAGTTTTTATTATGGCTGTAGTGGGACAAAATTAGCAAGGTGAAGGAGGACAAAATGGACTGTGAAACAAACATGATTCATTTTATGTTATTGCAAAATTTTAAAAGGAACCAGAAGTATTGTAGATATTTCTTCTCTTGGGACTGTTATCTGACRTCTCACCTCTTAAGAGTTTAACAAGATGTTAGTTGTTTTCCCTTTGATCAATTTTATTATGACTTTCAATGATTTGTCTGAAGTCTTTATGGTAAGGCCTTAAAACTTGGGCTCACCTGAGTCATCTTTACAACACTGAGCAGTAGCATACTGTATGTGGTTTCACTAGAGAACTTAAACTTAAGACAGTGATTTTTGGGATAAAACTCAGTTAAGTCTTGGTAGAAAGTTAGCTAAATAATGATCTTTAACTTTTCAGGTATGTGTCCAATGGATCTGTATACTTTGATACTATGAAGTTTGATTCTAGTGAAAAACACTCCTATGCTAAGTTGGTTCCTGAAGCTGTAGGTGATCAAAAAGCTCTTCAAGAGGGTGAAGGTAAAGAGGGGGAATAAAATTTGCTTAAGTTGCTGAAGRAACTGATGATGTGTTGATCTCTTCAATTGATTTCACTGATGTTTGGATCAAAGTTACTGTCAGAATTGAATGGTTTACCTGCTGCACTTCCTTTACTAATAGATTTCTTTTCCAGAGTTTTGTAGCTTGAGCCAGCACTTTTCTGAAAGTTGTTAACTGGAAAATACCAAGAAACGTTATTCATTCTAGGATGTTTTTGGGTTGGTTTTTTTTGTTTGTTTTTTTGGTCAGAATTGTGAATAGCTCAGTCATTTGACTATAGCCCAGTTATTTAGCTGTTCATCTGGTTCAAAGTAGGAGGAACAAAGACTTCAAACTGGGTCTTCCACATGCCAGGTGAAAGCTCTCCACATCAGGCTGTAGTTATTTCATGGCAAATATTTGGGTTCCTCTTTCATACTGAGAACTCTTTTTACTTTGTAAACCTTGTTGTGTTGAACTAAATCCAAGTATAGTTTTTTTTGAGTTGAGCCATAGCAGAGGAGTAGCTTAGAATGCTCAGTAAACCAGACTCATTAGTTATCTGCTCCTAAGGTTGTGTAGTTTTAGTAGCAAATCATCCACAAAGTCTATCAGAAGAATATTAAAAGGTTTTTATGTAACACTCATACTAGGTGAAATTAGGGCACTCATACTAGGTGAAACTAGCAATATCTGAGAGATGCAGCTTAAAATGGATATGATTATTTTTTTTCTTCTCAGTTCAAACCCTTATAGCTGAAATCTTCTATGTGAAATAAAAGGTGCTAGCTTAAACCACAGTCTTTGTGGTAACATGAATGTATCATTTCCACCACGTAACCAGTCACTTTTGTTGAATTGTTGTGTCCTTATGCAAATAGGAACYGATGCTGAGTGATGTAACTAACCAAGAGTATGCATATGTCAAGTTATTGCTCGTCAGCTTAGCTGCTTTGACTCATTAGTGATGATTTTCCTTACCCTGACAGATAACGTCATTTTGACTATTACAGGCAGCAGAAATGCTAAGCTTTGAATGTTGCAATTAATGTAAATAAAAGCATAATACTTTAAAGTGCATAATGTTAGATATTCTAAACAGTTGAGATTGCAGGTTATCTCAACCTGTACATCAAAATCAATTGACAAGTTTAACCTTGACAATTTTGTCTTTAATCTGTCTTGGATTCTTATGTGGTAGGTGGTATTGTTAACCACTTTTAGTCTTGGACAGTACTGCAGAAATGGTAAATTCCCTGTGTTTTAAAGATGTTACAATCAGAGTACCACCTAAATGATCATAAGGAGCTAACAGCAAATAATGCACAACACATCTGTGATGGTAACAAAACAGTAAACATAGCTATTGAACAACTACCAGCCATTCTGTGCAGCAACTGAGATTAGGGGTGGAAGAAATATCCTATGATCATGTTGTGTGTGCAGATTAAGACAATCCTAGTCTTGGTCTGGATCCTTCTAACTTTGGAGTGAATTGATCCTGTAGTCTTACTTGTCTATGAGTATAGGGTTTTTTGTTTCTATATTTCTTTTTCTGTAACTGCAGTATCTGAATTGTGCCTGCAGAGAGAATGTAGATGAATCCCATGTCAAAACTTAGAAAGCAGTGCAGCTGATACTTGTTGTCAGATTTCCTGTCAACCAAACATTAATCAAAAACCCAAAGGATTATCAAGGTCAATTATAAGGAATTCTGAGGGCTGAGTCGTTTTTTTTTCTTTTTTTCTTTTTTTTTTTTTTAATTCACTTGGTGAGGTACAGCGAGGCCAAAAATCAATAATGCT
>JAYKAV010000105.1:176537-205049 GCA_035582835.1 Phoebastria nigripes | reverse complement strand
GTCCATGGCAAATGGTGGGGCTGTGTTTCCACCCCTGGGGCAGTCGATTCCAGTTGTACTGGACGCCCCTCCACGTGAAAGCAAACTGTGGCCTGCACTCTGCCGCCAAAGGGATTGAGAAAAACGCATTAGCGATATCAATGGTGGCATACCACTTGGCTGCCTTTGACTCCAGTTCATATTGAAGTTCTAGCATGTCTGGCACAGCAGTACTCAGTGGCGGCGTGTCTTTGTTCAGGCCACAATAGTCTACTGTGAGTCTCTACTCTCCGTTAGACTTTYRCACTGGCCATATGGGACTGTTAAAGGGTGAGCGAGTCTTGCTGATCACTCCCTGGCTCTCCAGTTGACAGATCAGCTTATGGATGGGAATCAGGGAGTCTCGGTTGGTGCGATATTGCCGCYGGTGCACCGTTGTRGTAGYRATCGGCACCTGTTGTTCTTCAACCTTCAGCAACCCCACAACAGAAGGGTCCTCTGAGAGACCGGGCAGGGTGGACAGCTGTTTAATTTCCTCCGTCTCCAAGGCAGCTACACCAAAAGCCCACCGGTACCCTTCTGGGTCCTTGAAATACCCTCTCCTGAGGTAGTCTATGCCAAGGATGCACGGAGCCTCTGGGCCAGTCACGATGGGGTGCTTTTGCCACTCCTTCCCGGTTAGGCTCACTTTGGCCTCCAGTACAGTTAGCTGTTGGGACCCCCCTGTTACTCTATAAATACAGATGGGTTCTGCCCCTTTATAGCTTGATGGCATCAGGGTACACTGTGCACCGGTGTCYACGAGARCCTTATACTCCTGTGCGTCTGATGTGCCAGGCCACCGAATCCACACAGTCCTGTAAACCCAGTTGTCCCTTTCTTCCACCTGGCTGGAGGCAGGGCCCCTCTAGTCCTGGTCATAGTACTCGTTAATCACTTCTTKTAGATGCGAATCAGAAGTCCCTTTATTAAGATCAAGAGTAAGGTCAGCCTTTCTGCTCTGTCTGGGGAGCTGCTCACTGGAGACTGGAGCAGCAGTTTTCCTGGAAGAACCCCCTTTTGTGATAGTTTTTCCTTGCAACTCATGTACCTGTGCCTCTAGGGTYGAGGTAGATTTTCCATCCCACTTCCTCATGTCTTCTCCGTGGTCACGCAGGTAAAACCACAGGTTGCCCCGTGGTGTGTACCCACTATATCTTCTCTCTTGAGCAGAAGAACGCTTACTCCTAATGGCTGAGATACTGGTCCGTACAGGTGGGGAGTAGGACATATCCTCTYTGAGTTGCTGGATCTCCTGAGACATTTTCTCCACAGCAGAGATGCAGGCCCATAGGGAGGAAGAGAGACTTTCTTCATATTGCCGGAGTTGGCCAGCCAATTCATCCACCGCTTGTCCCTCTCCGTGTTTCCAGGTCATTACTGCCAATGAGTTTGCATGCGATGCTGGTGCGCTCCGTACAAACTTCYGYCACRTGSGKCGGGTGCAYTTGACTTCRTCTGGATCTTTGGGTAACTGCTCGTTGTTCAGGTCATCATAAATCACCTCCAGCACAGCTAATTCCCTCAGGTACTGAATACCTCTCTCCATGGTGGTCCGCTTGCGTAGGCAATATATAACATCTTCCTTGAAGGGATACCTTTCCTTCACGCCTGACAGGAGTCGCCTCCAGAGGCTGAGGRCTYGTGCCCCYTGCCCAATYRCTTTGTCAATGCCCCCTTCCCTAGAAAGGGATCCCAGCTGCTTGGCTTCCCTGCCCTCTAGTTCCAGGCCAGTGGCCCCATTATCCCAGCACCGGAGCAGCCRGGTGACAGTGTGCTCGCCTGGACGACGGCTCAAATCTTTTCACGTATCTGGCAGCTTACTCAGGGATAGGGATCAGGTCGTTTCCATCTCATTTATGGGTTCTTCCTCTTTCTCCTCCTCTCCTCGTGATGGCCCTGCTTTTTCATCATCCCTTACTAAGGGGACTTATCCTTACTACATCCCTTTCGCTTCCAAGATTTCTTCTTGTGTATAGGGGTGACTGGTACCAGCACGGGTTGATTCTCTTGGTCAACTGCAGTGTCTGTTGCTGGGGTTGGAGTAGCCGCAGTGCCTGTTGTTTTGTCATCAGATCCAGAGACCTTCTCTTCCCCTTGAGGGTACTGAATAGTGTTGAACAGGGCTCGGTAGGCATGGGCCAGGCCCCAGCATGTTGCAGTGATTTGTGTCTCCCTAGAATTGCCAGGGTGACAGCATACTTCTTCCAAATACTTTACTAGTTTTTCAGGATTCTGCACTTGTTCAGGGGTGAAATTCCAAAACACTGGAGGTGCCCACTGTCCTAGCTACTCGCCCATACGATCCCACACACCCTGCCACTCATAACTATCCAGCCTCGGGGTAGATCTCTGGGTGGTATTCGTAAATAGTTGTTTAACTTTAAACAAGACCTGAAACACGTTCAGGAGTAGGAGCAACAGGAATATGGTGGTTTTAACATCCCAAGGATATTCAGAATTCTCAAGAGCTATTGTAACTAGCCTGGAGGAGAAGGGGAAGGTAAAGGAAGGTGTCTCCCCCGGCTCTCTGAGGAGAAAAGGTAAAAAGTGTAATTATTAATAATTTCCGAGAGATGGTTGCCGAAGTACAGAGATGACAGCAATGCTGAGTATAAATACCAGATTAGTCTCACAACCAGCCATTTTATCATATCATAGGCCAGTGTTACACAGTACAGCAAAATGATAACCTTGACCCAGCTCCCAGAGGTGATAAACAGCACAACAGGAAACATATACGGCAAGTAAGGTGCTACAAAACACAACTCTGAGAACAAGCACTACAACTTTGAGAGCAAATTAATCAACATTGTGACCAGTGACTATCAAACTAATATAATGAATGGTTATAACAAATTTGTTCTAATGCGCTCAGATTTGTCGTTATCTCAACCACTCATCCCCACGTTGGGCACCAGAAGTTGGGAATCTTGCTTTGCTGCTATTATTTAGGTCCATTTCTATTGCTGACCTTTTTCTAGCTTTCAGTGTTTCCATTTATGGTTACACACTGTCCCCTTGAGAAAATAATCAGCCTAATATGTGCTAATTTGCGTTCTCCTCAATGACTTTGCACACCAATATAACTGATACAGAATGTTTGCTGCTTGCTTCCAGACTGTCTGATTTAAATACTTGGTATTTGTTTTATATACTCTATAATCTCTATATATCTGTTTTATATACTATAAAAACCTATTGCCAGACTCTCCAGTCCAGTTTGAGCTATGCGAGGAAAAGCTATTTTTACCCTTTGGATTTTTTGTAGCCTGCTTTTAAGAGGAAGGTTTTGAATGCTCCTTGGTGCACACCTTGGTGGGGGTGTGTTTCTTCTGTAGTATTTCTCATGTTTGTGGCTGTGAGTAGCTTACAGTTAAATATGCTGGGTTTGCAAAGACATGCCTGGAGAGCAGCATGGCAGGACATCATGAGATTCCTTTCCCTGTGAATGTTAGAGGTTTTGTGATGTTGGAGTTTGTCCCTCTGTTGCATCTTTGCTCCGTGAAATCCCTAGTTGGAATGTTTGCAGGAAAATCTGAACGGTCTGTTCCACTTCAGTCAAACTGCTTTCGAGGAGTCAGGACATGACATCATTTGATCCATTCCCACTCTCTGATCCACAGTGTCCTGCAACTTCTCCTGTGTGTGTTGGAATGCCTGTCTCATTGGATTAAAATAACCTTCTGATGTCAAATGGTTTGACCAGTGCCTTCAAAATGCCTGTTTGCACTTCTTGTCTTTCAGTTTGTACATTTACCTTCCAGCCTGATTTGAGGTTTGCACATGTATGGTTTGATTAATGTAGATTGGACCCGCTGCTTATCTCCACTTTGGGGCTGATAATCTCTTACAATGTGTGAAGTGGTTGGTATATAGATATTTGAACCAAATTTCGTACTGAGCTTTACAATAGCTGAATTTTAGTAAGTCAAAGAGTGAATAATTTAGTTTTATATGGAACATCTTATTTTCTTTGTTACTGGAGATAATTCTGAAAATACAGCTCAGAAGGGAATAGGTCACATAAGTTTTGGAATTTAGTTTTTCTTTTGATAAAAACACTTCTACAAACAAATAACATCAGAAATGTCTGTATTTGCAAGGGTCATTCCTACATATTAGCAGAAATTATAGGCAAATCTTGTGTTGGCTGTTCTAGTCTGAATACAGATTCATACATTGCTCCATTTTTTCCTTAAAGAGGTTTACACATTTAACAATCCCTCTTGTGATGCAGCTAGCTATAAAAAATATGTTTCCAGTGGATGGAAAAGCCAATCTGCAGGCTTGAAAAGAGGGCTTTTGTCTGGGATAGAGATATAGAAGCTACATCTTCAGCATTAGGCTTAGTTTTAGCTCATTTTTTATAGAATCATAGAATGGTTTGGGTTGGAAGGGACCTTTAAAGATCATCTAGTCCAGCTGCCTGTGTTGTCACAATGATCATATAACCTGGGGACTTGACCTGGGGACGCTGTTACCTTGTTCATATTGCCAGATGACACACTACTGTAATCTTGGTTGACAAAAAGTGAGATCTGCTTAGCTTAAAGCAGCTATCTGTGTGCATTTCTTAGCTCAAAACCACACACAAAGGAGAAAAAGGATTCGAACACTGCTTTAAAAAAGTAAGTACTCTTAAAAAAGACATGCATCTTTGTCAAATCTTGAGTAATATTGAAAGAAAACACTATCATTAGCCCTAATCTGCTTCAAGGACAGGTCTTTTCTACTTGTGCCTTTTCTGTTCATTTGTTTGTTTTTTTTTTTCTTAAATGTTTGGTCTTTTTGCAAAGCTACTTGGGATAACTTGTGTGGCAAAGTATTTTGCTTTTAAGCATTTATCTAGTGGTGGATGTTTTTCTTTTGGAAAGATGCAGCCTGTGTTTTGATATCCTGTTAGATTATTTTGGTAGGACCTGAAGTGGAATTTCTGACTTTACCTTCATGCAAGAAGTACCTCAGTAAGAATAAGAGATGCAAAAGTTGAAACTCAGAGGAAAACATTTTTGAACATGAAATGTTTTTCAGAATCCATTGATGTCCATCAGTAATTGTTAAGCCAGAATAACTCTGGCAGCTAAAAGAATAAAAAGTTTTGAGAAGGAGTTTCGAGTGGCATAGTTTCGTCTCATGGCAAAGCATTGTAAATTATTTCAATTTCTATCCAACGAGCCATGCTCCTTCATTCTGCCTAAAGATGTGTGTGTGTACGTGAGAGTGACAGAGCAATTGGTGCAGTTGGTTCAGAGGTGAATTTTGTCTGTTGGACATTACTGCATTTCCTTAGTTTTATGGTTCCTTGAAGCAGTTTTCTTTCCGTGGTTCAGAGGTGAATGTACTTACAGAAGTGCGGTGTTGAGAGGTGTTAGATCAGACCCTTTTGGCAAATTACAATGCCTTATTAAGGCTTCTAGGTGTTTTTTTGAGAATCGCCCCAAGGCTGCTCTGAAGGCCATAATTTTATGCTTGTACAAGTGGAAGAGTCATTAGACTGTGGTGCAGCCTCATCTTGCCAGCACCATTAGTCATTTTAGGGAGTAGTGTGAGTACACTTAGGAGCCTGTAAACAAACCAACACGTAGACAGAGTTGCTCTAGAATTACAGAATTAATTTTTTTTGGCCTGTAATATGTAGGAGGTCAGGCAAGATGGTTTACTGGTCTACTTGGTCCTAAGAAAAAATCTGTGTGCATGCATGCGGACTAGTGCTTACCTTTCAGGAATGACAGCATAAGAGAATTAACTCAGAAAGCTGTTTTGTTCTTCAAGTAGTGAAAAGTGCCTTCTTGACTGTAACTAAAGTGTTACATTGGTACAACTGGTACACTGTACTCTTGTACCCTGTGTGTTTGCACGGCAAGGTTTGGGGGGGGCGCTCCAGGGGTGGCTTCTCTGAGAAGATGCCAGAAGCTTCCCCCATGTCTGATAGAGCCAATGCCAGCCGACTCCAAGACAGACCCGCTGCTGACCAAGGCTGAGCCCATCAGCAGTGGTGGTAGTGCCTCTGTGATAATGTAATTAAGAAGGGGAAAAAACAACTGCACAACACCAGCAGCAGTGAGAAGAGAGGAGTGAGAATATGTGAGAGAAACAGCCCTGCAGACACCAAGGTCAGTGAAGAACGAGGGGGAGGAGGTGCTCCAGGTGCCAGAGCAGAGATTCCCCTGCAGCCCGTGGTAAAGACCATGGTGAGGCAGGCTGTCCCCCTGCAGCCCATGGAGGTCCACAGTGGAGCAGATATCTACCTGCAGCCCGTGGAGGACCCCACACCAGAGCAGGTGGATGCACCCAAAGGAGGCTGTGACCCCGTGGGAAGCCCACGCTGGAGCAGGCTCCTGGCAGGACCTGTGGACTGATGGAGAGAGGAGCCCACACTAGAGCAGGTTGGCTGGCAGGACTTGTGATCCCATGGGGGAACCACACTGGAGCAGTCTGTTCCTGAAGGACTGCACCCCGTGGAAGAGACCCATGCTGGAGCAGTTCATGAAGAACTGCAGCCCATGGAAAGGACTCACATTGGAGAAGTTCATGGAGAACTGTCTCCCGTGGGTGGGACCCCATGCTGGAGCAGGGGGAGAGAGTGAGGAGGAAGGAGCGGCAGAGACAACGTGTGATGAACTGACCGCAACCCCCATTCCCCTCCCCCTGTGCCGCTCGGGGGGAAGAGGTGGAGAATTCAGAAGTAAAGTTAAGCCTGGGAAGAAGGGAGGGGTGGGAGGAAGGTGTTTTAACATTTTGTTTTATTTCTCATTATCCTACTCTCTTTTGATTGGCAGTAAATTAATTAATTTCCCTGAGTCGAGTCTGTTTTGCCCATGATGGTAATCGCTAAGTGATCTCTCTGCTGTTATCTTGACCCACGAGCCTTTCATTATATTTTTCTCCCCCCTGTCCAGCTGAGGAGAGGGAGTGAGAGAGTAGCTTTGGTGGGTACCTGGTGTTCAGCCAAGGTCAACCCACGACACCCTGGTACATAAAAGAAGAATCTGTTAATAGCATCTTCAAATGTGGTTACATGAAAGTTACAGTCTTTTGGTTACGAAACATTGCATGCATGCAAAGATACTGGAGCTGTAGTTTCACTTAACAATTCCAGTCTAAAATAACAGACATTCAGAAGTCTGTTTTTAACTGAATTAGGTTAATGTGATTCTTTGAAATTTTTCAGTGCCACCAGATAAATCTTAGCCAATGTCTTAATGATCCCATACAATGAAATTCACAATATATTCAGGAGTAAAAAATGGAATTTCTAAATACCCTTTAAAGAAGTTAGATGCCAATTTTCCCTCTTTTTTTTCCCCCAAGACTTCTTATTTCTCTTTATAGCTTATGTAGTTTTGTTATGATTCTTAATGCATTTTTTAAAAATATTTTTAAAGGCGAAAATACCAGGACACATGCAAAGAAAATGAAAGGAAAACATGGCCATGGATTTAATAATAAGCAGGTGTCATTGATTCTCATGTCTTATTTATTTTTGCAAGAGTGAGGAGTCCAAATACTAATGTGAAGAGTAAAGAAGAATTTAAATTAAACAATCAAAAAATATACCACTGGTGAAGTTTTAAAACTGAATGCCTGATCTTCAGCTAGATTATTTGAAACTATTTGAATGAGAGGTAATTGCAGAAGGCACTATTATGAAGCACGTCTTGCCTTGTTAACATACCTTGTGTGTCATATTCCCCTTCTTTTCTGCTGTTCCTTCCCTTTTTGCCTTAAGTTATTCTGTCTCCTGGTCCTCTGGTTGTTTTTTCCCAAGCTCATATTTACTTTTATGAACTGGCACATTACATGAACAAATGAGGAATTTGTTGGAAAGGTCAATTCTGATGTTTCAGCTGCACCAAGTTATCATAGTAATGCATACCTAGATAGAACATAATGGAAAAATCCTTCCCTGTAAAGCTAGTGCAAAACCAGAACAGATTGCCCAGAGAGGTGGTGGAGTAACCCATCTGCAGAGGGTTTTGAGGTTTGGCCAGACAAAGCCGTGACCAACATGGTCTGGTATTGGTGTTAGTTCCACTTTGAGGAGCTGGTTGCTCTGGATGATCTCCAGTGGTCACTTCCAATCAACATTTTTCTGACTCTCTGAGTTTGTAGGAACCATCTGAATATGCAAGCAGGTACCAGAATATAGTGGTTTATCAAATATTTCATCTGTGTCCATAATGGTTTTGTCTTTCGTTTTCTTTATCTTCCCTGTCCCACTCGTGAAAAAGCATCTGAGAGAAAATATTCCTGTGTGATTAAAAGAGTGAACATAAGTTAGAAATGATGATGGATATTATCAAACAAATGTTTCTGTGGAACTGCTCTGGGGCTGTCCCTAACTCAGCTGCAGCCTGAGCAGATCTGTAGGACAAAATGTTTGGTACGAAGGACCTAATGTATAGCCTTACGCACATTTGAGGAGTCTCATACCATGTTAGCTCTGGACTGGTCCTGTGCCTGAATGCAGATTGAACAAATCAGGTGCACTCCTGGATCTCTCTTCTGCCAATTGATGGTTGTTTAAAAGAAATCCATTATGTGATCTCCAAGTCTGCTCTGCAGTGAGCACTGAAGTGCAGTGTGTGGGGACCATCAGAAGTTGCCCTTCAAAAGTGTACTTCGGATCCAAACTAAAACACAAATGTAGACCCCCTATGAGAAACTGGCTCTGACAAATGTAGATGACAATCTATTCACTCTTGCAAGCTGCAGATCTTTTTTTGTGCTCCTTCCCTCCCTTCCCCTCCCCTTCCTCTCCCTTCCCCTTTTCCCAGTTTTTGTTTCCCCTAGAATTGATGAGAGTCAGAGGTTCAAAGACTTTCAGAAAAGCCAAAACCCCAGTCAGAGATCTGAAAGAGCAAACAGTGTTTTCCCAGGACTGACTGTGATTTTTTTAATCATGTGCCTGCTTTAATCAAATTTTTGAAACACTGCTTCAGGTTGTAGTGACTCACTTTTAGTTTCAGAGCTTGGATGTTACATATCTGAGCTCAGGATCTGCACCAATAACTGCAGAAACTGGCTTGTTCGAAATCTTGAAACTTGGCTGTGATAAATTCCTTCTGTTGTCCAGCTGCTTTTGTACATAAAAATTGTTCTATTCAGGTAACTGATTTAACATCTTTAGAAGGGTGTGGCAGAAGAGCCTTTTGGACTCTTAGTTTTCAATAGTGATTATAACAATGCCAGAGTCCCAGAAGACTGTAAGGAAGTTTATGTTGTGCTAATATTTTAAAAGGTAAAATGAATGACTGGATAATTGTAGCGCGGCAACTTAACATCAGTCCTGTGTAGGATAATAGAATGGATGTTGTGGGTTGACAAACTTTAAAAATTGCAGGTCTTTCTAAATGGTTTATGCTGCAGTTCAAGCAAGCAAGAGCTCAGGGAGTCATAATGGTTTGTGCTTTTTAGGAGGTTGGACTTACTGATCACCATGGGTTTTTACAACTTTTGTAGAGCCAAAAGCTTCACTTGTCCAGAGAAGTCCATGTAATTTAACACCAACAGTAGCCATTTGCCTGACTGATTTGAAACACAGTGTCGAATTCTGTAGTAAAGTGGTAATCTTAACATAATCCTGTAGCAAGCTACAGAGCCCTGAGAAATACATAATTCTTTATTATTGTCATAACTTTTTAAATCCGCTTCCATATTTAAAGTTAATTCAGTGGCTTCCTACATTCATTTTAAAGCACGTTTCCATGAGAGAGTTCACATCCTCAGTACTTTTTGTCCTGAATTTGAGAAATTAAAAACAAAATCATGCTGTAGTATAGCAAAGAAAAGGGAAATTAGTATGTGCATGCTTATAAGGTCACTTATGCAAAGGTCAGATATTTGAAGAGAGGTCCAAACCGTTCCTTTGCTTGATGGATAGCAGAGACCAGGCCTTTTAATTTGAGTTAAATACCACTAGAGAGTAGAGCCTTAAATACCACACTTAAGCTTGGATGTCAGAAGAGAAAGACATTCTTTTGTGGGAGGGATGATCCTTCCTTGAAAAGGAAAAAAAAGATAAAGCAGAATAACTTTAAATATACCATTCCCTGGCATTATAGAATCCCTCTTATCTAGGTTTCATGGAACATTTAAGAGGCATCTTATTTTCTCTTTATGAAACATAATAAAGCAAAATAATTAGGGCTTCCATTTCCTGGAGAGAAAGGGTCATGAGTGTCTTTGAAATACATTGCCTTAATAATAACTTCTAAGGATAAGTGAAAGGAGCCATTGACTCTCAGACTCTCTGCAAGCAAAAAGGAGAAAAATGTTAATAGATTAATACCTAAATATTTTAATTACTTCAAGTATTGAAACATTTCAGGATCATACTGTTCTTCCTGTAAGTTTATCCATGTGAAATGTATTTTACCCTACAACTGCCCTTTTTAGTTGCTGCTTTTCTCTGCTATAATTCCACTACTTGGATGTGTTAATAATATAAAAAGATTTGATAAGGTTAAGAATGCATAATAAAAATATTTTAAATAGAATATACTTTCCTACTAAAATCTAACTATTGCTATATAAAAAGAGAAGACAAAATAACATACTTTTACAGAAATGTGAGCCATCTGAATTTTTTTTAAAATCAGTTCTGTTTGGAAGGGAGACAAAAGCACTGCGGGGGCTGGGGAGAACAAATAATTTAAAAAAGAAGACAACTGCCACCGTACATGTGTTTAGAAAATCTTTTATTTATGTTCTGTTTCACTTATGACTGCATCTTTAAATGCTGTTACACTATATCCTTTTTTCCCATTGTCTGTATGTATTACTTGACTTGGACTGGTTTGCATGGAGGTTCTAGCTGTAAATGTTGCATAGGGATGTGAAAAGTGTGTTTGGGTGACTCCCCTCAATTTTCTTTGTTTTCTTCTGAACTCTCTCCTGTGTAATTGTGTTCTGCTAAGTTTGTTTTCTTAGTGGGTAGAGACTGGCAAGAGTATGGAAAACTTTGTGGTTTTGACAGAATGCGTCTGGTTTTGATTTTCGTGATCTGGCTGTAGTGTGTGATCTGGTTAACTTGATTAGCATCAACAGATTTTTTTTTTTTTCTTAACCTGATGGGACCCCTGTGGCCATAGCCAGGCATCACTCCCTTGCTCAGACTAATTTCTGAGCAAGCTGCCTTTTGAGAGACAGATCTGAGGACCCTGAGCTGTGTGCAGTGCAATTACTAATACTCTTCAAGTTCTGTTCTGAGCTGCAGATGTGGAGAAATGCCAGCCTTCATTAGGGTTTAATTACGTCTGGGGAACAGATTTCATGTGTAGTCGCCTTGGAGCAGCTAGTTCCACTAACAGAAATGTGCTTGTGCTGAGAAGTAGGTCTCAGTCAAGGTCTGCCTCAGTGCAGAGAAAAAAGTGATGTTGATGTCCTCCCTGTTTGAATAACTAACCCTTCTCTCATCAGCTCTGGGGAGGAGCACAGGGTGTATCTTGCTTCCTAAGTCACTGAAGGTGCAGAAATTATTAATGTTTCGGGCTAGAAAAAACTTTGCTGCTGGGGAGCCTGGAACAGGCAGACAGGTCTGGTGAAGCCAGTCAAATGCAGGTAGGTACTCGTCTAGCCAGACAGGCCTCTTGCAGCTGAAAATCTCATGTGTAGTGCCTAGTGGTGCATCTACACCGGTGCTGACAAGTGGCCACAGCATTTCAGAAAGGTTATAACAGTGGAAGATGTGCTTGAGAATTTTTTCTCTAATCACTCAGGACTATGCTTGGGAAGTAAATGTATGACATCCTTCCATGTGGTTTTGGAGAGGACCGTGGAGCTGTCTTTGCAGTGTAGCACTGTAACACACTTGCAAATCTGTGCGAAAATGGAAGTGGCAGGTCAGTTTTCCTTCAAGGCTTTGGAAACTCATGAGCTGGTCTGTGCATCTTTGGGGTTTTTTTAATGTGAACTGAATCAGCAGCTTGTCCTTGAAATAGAAGAAGTAAAAGGATCTGCAGGTGTTATTAGAACTTGATGGTTGGAGATGATATTGGTCTTACTATGTGGGATAAAATGGTAACAGAAAATACAGTAGAAGAGAAAGCTGTCGGGGGGGGTGGGGGGTGGGGAAGTTAATTTTAATCTCCTGTAACCTAAATCTGTGCATTCCTACTTCCTCCTCCTTTGCATCTGTTGTTTTGTTCCATAGTTTTTGTTTCTTGTGATTTCCATTTTGTTTCCTGAGAATTAAAGTTACATAGATACAAGCTCAAATCTATTGAAGTAGCATTTAATTCCAGGAATATTGCAGCTTGAAACCACTAAGATTTTTTTGTGTGTGTGTGTGTCTTTGTAAGTTTTCAGCTGTGACTATACCTTTAAATGAAATCTCTTTGTTAGTGGGATTTCACTGCTTCTTCATGAGGTTTTGATAGCCTGCAGCTCKTACGTGCTCTTGCTTACTTAATTTCTGTGGATGGAAGCAGATACGGGCTGTGATGTCTTGCTGTCACTCAGAAAGAAGAGGCAAATTATGTAATACTTAAAACCTTCTTCACAATAATGTAATCCAGGCATCAGGTACTTGAAAAGGAGCTTATGGTATGGCTGCTAGAAAGTGTTAATTCAGTTGTTTTGAATGGTGAGAGGTGGATGGAAAAGAGCTGATATGCCCACCATAATGAAATACTTTGGAATTTTAGTTACCTCACGTCTCCATCTTCCTCATTCTTCTCCAGTCTGAATAACCTCACCACATTTTACATATTGCCTTTTTCAAGCCTTTCTAGAAAAAGTCATTGTCAAAAACCATGAAGTAAAGTGTAAGTCTAATCGAAATAACAATTGAAATAAGAGCTGTTGGTTTTGAGGCTTTTGTTTTTCTAGGATGAAGGCAGAGGGGGGCAGGAAGGGATTGTAAAATCTAGTGTTTTCAGTAGCTAGGTGTTACAGTTGCCAGGCAGTGGTACATTTTTAAGTACATGTTATACTATGAAAAGTAAGCAAGTTCTGTATCCCATCTATCCCACTTTTCCAGCTTAACTCGGGTATAGCTCCTTTGAAACTTGTGAAATAAAATTAATTAGAGGATCAGGTCTCTTATGCTGTCTGAGCCATGATTGCTTTTCATGAGGGAGTATCCTTAGCTTGAAGCTCTCAGGTAATAATGAGTGCCTCAGAACAAACCCTTTTACTGATCATATGACAGAATCTGGGAAGTTACTGGGATTTCAGCACTATTTCTGTACTGTTTCAATGAGTTGGTCTTGTACTTTGGATTTGGGTTTGGGAAGATAAGACACAGATTTTTAGATCAAGATGTGTTGCTCGGTTGTCTTGCTAACTACTAGATTTGTTACAGATGCATTTAAGAAGTAAAAAAGTTATTGCTTAGGTGTCCTAGAGGCTTTTTTCCCCTCCACATGTGTACTATTCTGCAACTTTAGCCTTTTTTTCTTTGAAACCATCTCTCCTGGAAACAGTATTCTGCAACTTGCTTCTCTCAGCTGAAGGAAACTAATTAGACTAACAGACTAACTAGCTGGACTTTACTGTCTGTTGTTTAGCTGGGTTTTCCTGAAAGCTGCATATTTGCTGAAAAGTCTTCTCTCACATTCTAGCAGACCCTTCTTGTTTTCTTGAAGTGGTCTCAACACCATCCAAATGTTTCTGTGTACCTGACACAAGCTGTGGCTTGATTGTATTAAAGAATTTAAAAATCTAGAGTTTAACTCACTTGAAAACTTTGCTTTCTGTAACGAAATTGATAAACTTGATTTTCCCCTCACAGTATCATTTCAAGTTACTAAATTAGGAGGACTAAGTGACTCAAAAGTTTCAACAGATGCAGAGTGTTCTCAGTCTTGATTCTTGGCTGATACGTCTTCTGTCTCACTTACATCAAAGATATGTTGCATCAAGACTGTGCCACACCAACCAAGAATACAGCTGAGTAAGATTGTCTCAACCAGAAAGGTTGGATGAAGTCTTTATGTGTAGGCAGAGGAGGAAAATCCAAGGGTTTTTTGGACATACTAGTTCTTACTCTCTCTGTGAGTGAAGCTTGAGGCATTCTTACTCACCCTGAAGACAGCCATGGCCTGCAGCTTGCTGGATCATATTTTTTAGCTCTGTCTACAGTTGTTCTGTATGACACTATTAATGGCATCTGAAAGGAGGTGGAAAGGGTATTGGGCTTGCTGGGTCACTATGGGGGTTTTTTTGTAGCATAGATCTAATCCCTCTTTGTTTAAATAGAGAGAAATACATATTTTTCATTGCTATAAAAATGTCAGTAGTGTAAAGACAACACCATTTGCATCCAGAATTCGTCACAGGAGAGTCAGCATTTTCCACTGTGCTCTCTGAGACGGTTCTGCCCTTTTACACAGAGAAGAAAAAATGGTAAATTACGAACAACCATATGCTCAGATTTAGAAAGATTCATTTTTAATAATTGTACCTGTAACAGAGATTGAAACTAGTCTCACATTGTAATTTGATCTTAAATGTTGTTGTGCTTTGACATTGCTTATGTACTATTTCAATTTCTCTTTCTTCTTTGGAAATGGATTTTATTAGTAACCATGATTTAAATACCAGAGTAACAATTCCAGTGGTCAAAATTTTAGATTATCTGGTAGCTAATTAAAGATGCAATCCATAATACACCCAGGAATAAAACCAGCAGTAACCTGTCAGAGAATCACAGCAGAGTGAAAGAAAAACCCAAATTTCCTTAGCTTAGCTGTTATAGGACTTTTACTTATAATGCTTAATCATTCTGGTTGGTGAGAGCAGTCAGATTTATTCTCTCAACTAATTACAATCTGGGATTCGTGATTTATTTGTTTTAAGCATCTTTGGTCTAGTGTGTCTAGTTGTTGTACTTTACTGCAGAGGTTGCCTGTGGATCCTTGTCAGGATTTTTGTCTACTGCTTTTGGTTCATCTCTTCTGTTTGGGCCATAATTAACCTTCCTCTGGCAGCAGATGGATGGCTTCAGATACTCCCAGAGTCCATTGCCTCTGTTTCTTGTGTAGGCAGGACTTCAGTATTAAAAGGTGGTGGGAAGGGTCTGTTCCTTTTCTGATCAGAGCACTCTCTCTCTCTGGTGCCCTAAAGCATTACAAGATCTGGCCTGTCTGCATTGAAGATTACTGAATGGTGTTTCTTGCTCAAGTTTAAATTTTAGTTTTCAATAAGATGGGAATTGGAAGGGGAGAAAAGTTAAATGGTTTTTGAGAGCTCATTAACTCTGGTAATTTTAGATCTATTTACTATTAACAAAAGTTTGGGGTTCTTTTATGTCAGGTGCAGGTTTCTCTTGGCTCCCCTTTCTTTTCATGGGGGCAGGCATGGGCCTGGAGGAAGGAGGTTCATGGGCAGGAAATTAAGGAGCTGTTTGTTTTTTTTTTTTAATCCTGTGTCTTTATGTTGGCTTCATCGTTGATTGCATACTGGTCATCAGCTGTTCAGTGTGCTCAGGTTCAATGGAACTGGAAACTGATGGGTTTTTCCCAGATGTTAAGTTTAATAACTAGGATGCCTAAAGCTAATTATTACTTTTCTATAAAAATTTCTCATTAATTGAAGACTTGCAAAATGCTGCTTCTTACCTGTTTTAAACCCATATTAAAAACAGGTAGAGGTGATTTCCATAGGCAGTAAATAATTTCTGTTTTCAATAAGCTGTTAAATTTGTAAATATAATAATTTATCTTTTTATTCCTAAAATACTTTTCAAATCTTATGAAAAGTTGTAAAGACATTTATCAGATAAATCGTCATTTTTTTAAACTGGTCTTCTGTAGTTTCACCAGTTTATGTGCTACAGTAGATGAAACGGGAATGTGCTTTTGAAGACTTGCAGCAAGGGTGAAGTTATGTTATCAAAACAAAAAGTTCAAGAACAAAAGTAGGTACCTAGAATTAAAAAATTGAGAGTTAAAAATGCTGTTGAGCAAAAACATAGTATGGTCCTAGTTATCTGTTATCTGGGGAGCGATGACATTTCCAGACTCCACAAGAGAGTTGAGCGACTTGTTCAGGTTTCTTTAGTTATGATGTCAATTCAATTTAAAAAGATATTTAGGAGCTGATGTAAACCATTTTTAGATTGGAAGCAGAAATTAAAATTAATTCCCTATAATCACAGGGTTAGTCTGAGATGATGTGGTTTAGGAAGTCTGCTGCTGACACATGTTCACCCTTTCCATCACAGAATTTTATGCCCTGGTGAGAGCCAAAGTAGATTTAGAAACAGTGGGAAACTGAAATCTGATGTATGATTTGCCTTTGAGTTACTCAGGTGTACACTGCAGCTTAATCCAATTCACTTCCATTACAGTGTGGCTTGTGTACTCTGTTCACTATTGTTCCATATGGATCTCTAGTGTTAATAACATAATGTTTAATTGTGTTATATATGGGGAAGTTTATAAATACTCATATCTAAACAACAGATGTAATTACGTCTTCCCAAGAATTTGTAGGTTTTGTTTATTTTTCTGCTGCAGACTTAAATCCTGTGACAGTCCTGTTCTATTAGCTCAGTGGTTCTTTGGTCATAAATTCATGGTGTTGCATTTTTTTCCTCTGTTGTGCCCAAAATTTGACTTTTTGTGTGCTTTCAGTCCTTGTTAGGCACAGGACTTCTTTTAGGTGMCATGACCAAGCTGATGTTGTAAGCATGGGCTGGTGTACAGCTCTCTTTTATATTAATAACAGTATTTTCTTACTTTTTGTTAGGAATCTGTGTACTCTTTTAGGCTAGTTGTGGTCAGAAAAGACTGATGCAGGTAGAAGCTACCCCCTTTTGAAATTTACATACCTTACTAGAAAACAAAAGGCTTTTCTGTTGAACACCCAGTAGTGTGTGTTTTAAACTTTGCTCTTGCTGAGTTCAGAAGCAGACCTGGGACTCAGAAATGGAAGCTTCCAAGGTTATTATGAACAAAGTTGGAGTAGAAGACTTTGCGGAAAATATTAAAGGCAAATTATAGTGTTGAAACTAATGTGTTTAACTTGTTTAAAATATTACAGTGATACAAGGATTCCACAAGCACTTGTAGAAAATTTTGTGTGCAGAGCAATATTGTGTATGCAGCTTTTCTGCTTTACAATTACAATATTATGAGTGTTCATAGTTGTTCAGCCTCATCAGTATGAACCAATGTGTGTATGTATGTGCATGTGGTGGGGTGTTAATGTCACTTTCAGGTGCTGCTTTCACTGACTGGCAAGAAACATACGTTTCACAGCTTTTTTTTTTTAAAGCTGTTTTGGATGAGCTTACTTAGCACATGGCAGCAGAAGCAATCGGGTTTCCCAAGCAGGTTACAGTTCAGAAAAGAGAGAGTCGTCTAACACAAGAGACGTGGGGAATTCTCTTTAAGGGGGCATTGTATATGCTGTTAAATTCTCAGCCATTTTATACCATAGGGGCTCTTTTAAGAAAAAGAAAATATTTTGAAGATGTGTCTCAAAGACATATGTTTGCTAAAAGACTATGTTGGTTTTTTGAAAGGTAGCTTGTGTTCATATGTCTTGTGGAGATAACTGTATCTGTACAAGTGAAATGTTGGTGTATTGCTGGAGTCTGGAAAAACATAGGTGCTTTATGAAATTCCTCAGAGCCTGTGCCAAGACAGCTTGCACTTGGGGTGGGATGCCTTTGCAAATTCAGTCAGAGGTCTCTCTGCTTCTCGTGTGACTTGGAGTTATGGGTAAATATGTTCAAAGACTAGCTATTTTTTATGGAAGACATGGGTAAATACGTACAAAGTTTTTTAGGGAAGACAAAACTATTTTTGCTTACACGCTCAACTGGCATACTAACTTTTCTCTTGCAAAAGTTCTGCAAAATAAGAGGAGTTATCCTTCTTATAAATGAAAAGATTAATTAAAAAAATGTATGTACGTAAATACCCCTCTCACTGATACAGACTGGGACTTGTGGGGCCAAGGAGCAGCTCTGGGGCATGGCCCGGGCAGCAAAAAAAGGGCCAGCAGTGCATGGGCAGTGTGAGCAGGACACGGTTCTGAGAGCCAGGGGAAGGCAGGGACTGTCCCCTCTGCTCAGCGCCTGTCAGACCCCACCTGGGTACTCCCTCCGCTTTGGGTCCCTGATACAGGAATGACACTGACAAACTGGTGGGAGGTGAGGGGAGGCCACCGAGACGGTGGGGCTGGAGCCCTTGCCCTGCAAGGAGAGGCTGCAGGACTGGGGCTGGTTTAACTGGGAGGAGGGATGGCTTCAGGGTTACCCAAAAACAGCCCAGGGGATGGAGGAGATGCAGACAGGCCCTTCACAGTAGTGTGTGGCGGGAGGGTGGGTTAGAGACAGCTGGCACATGCTGAAACAGGGGAAATCCGAACTGACTGTAAGCAATAAACATTTTCCCCACAAGGACAGCCCAGCAGTGCAGCCGGGGCCCAGACAGGTTGTGCCATCTCCTTGTGCCAGCCTTGGAGGTTATCAAGGCCCAGCTGGATAAGGCCCTGAGCAGCCTGATCTGAGCTCAGAGCTGGCTGTGCTTTGGGCAGGGCTTGGAGTGGAGACCTCCTGTGGTCCATTCCTAACTGAGTTATCTTGTTACCCTATATGTGACAAAAAATAGTGTGTGTGTGTGTAGGTGTAGTCTTGGTTCCATATGGCATACAGCTTTGTTTTGAGACAGTAACAATAGTATACAGACCTATTGAGAGTGTGATCCTTTATTCCAAAAAGTCAGAATTAGACTGTGGAAATACGATGCCTAGTGCTCTTATAAAGTAAACTCTAAAAGGCATATTTGGAATAATAATAAAAAAAAGCTTCATTTCTGCCTTCACGCACAACAAAGCAAACAAGTATACATCTGGACTTGGGAAACAAATAACAAACCAAATTGGAATCTGAACACTCACATTTTCACCTTTTCTTGTTGCATGTCTTTTCCTGAGTAGCACTGGGCATGGATGTTGTGGTCTTACTCCGAGATGATTGTATGCCCTTTGGTGATGTTTTAAATACTTCTTTTTTTAATATAATGTAGCAGAGAAAAATCCTTAAACTTCCAGCTTTTTCTTTATGTTGTTTGAGAAATATGTGGAGATATTTAATTTTTCTTCTTTACAGGCAGGAAGGTAGTTTAACCTTCAGCAAAGAGCTAGTTGCAGTAGTAATCAACCTCTGATTTCTCTATTTTGGAGACAGATTCATCCATCAAGTCCTGAGTGCAAAGCTTAGAGTGCTTACAGAGCACTTTGCCATATATGTTCGATTACCGGAGCACAGCTGCTGTTCTGGGTAATTAATGTGAGGGTACATTATCTTTCAGATGGGTGCTGTGTCTTTATTTCCAAGGTCAGATGACCTCTCTTGCTTATATTCTCTTCTGTCTATGGCATTTTATGTGGGTTATTGATTTTTGTTTGCTTGCTGGAAATGAAGTGCTTTTTGAAGGCCTGGTGAGAAAAATCAGGCAGACCTTGTATTTGCTTGAGGGAAATGCTACTAAGCATAAAAAAATGTGGTTTTTAGTAGTCTTCCAGCTACCGTGTATGAAAAGGGATTCAGTGCTTCTAACCCCCAAACTTAATAGGTGGTTCTTTAAATTACTGTCCTAAAGACTGATTGTTAAACAGTACCTAAATGTACTTAACTTAGCAGCTTACTTTTCATTGAAGGTTATTGGGGCTGAGGTGACCTAAGGACATTTTTTCAGATTTACAATTTTATAAGTAAACTTACTTCCTTTTCTAACAATTAAAATTTCTCTTTTTTTGAAAATTTCAAAATACATTTGAAAATAATATTTTATTGTTTGCAAAATTAAAAAGTGAAATTAAATTGAAATTATTGGAGGAAGGGCAAACAGAAGAGGACCTTTTTTAGTAAAAAGCTTTAAGTAAAGCTTAAAGTTTCCTTCTCATACCCTCGAAAGACACAACCTTGAAAATTTCAGGATATCAATACTTGAAATTAACCTGAGATCATTCTTCAAATGAGGGCAGTTTCACAAGTGGAACTTTGGAAACTTTCAGTCTGCAAAAGGAAAATGTTGGGACTCTCAGGTGGTTTTTGGCAATATTTTGTATGATTTGTAATATCTGTAATTTGTTTCTCAGAGCTAGACACGTCAGCGATGCTGTCTGTCCGTAGTATGCATTATGTTGCGAGCCTGTATTAAGACTTCTAAAACAGGATCACATATTTTTGGATATTATCAGAACTTTCATTGTCGTAAATATTGTGGCATTTGATACCTTATTTGACTTGAGGTATAGGTAGTCTTTATGCAGTTGTATTTTGCCTTCTTTTCTAGCTGAACATAATTCAGTCAAAGGTGTGGCAGGATACATGTGACAGAGATTTCAGAAAGTTGGTCATCATCCTATGTTTATGTGTAACTTCATTTCTTTCAACTATTACTGCCCTTTTTCTGTGGGTGACCAATGACAGGTGCGAGCCAGGGGCTACTTTGAATGCAACAGATTTAGGGTAGAATTTTTAAACAGTCCTCTATTTTAGCCTAATTCTGTCCATGTGCAAAGCAATGGAAAGTTTATAACTGACTTCAATGGAAGCAGGAAATCCTGCTTGGAATGGACTTTTCAAACGGCTGTTATGCTATAGCGTCTTCACCCTTCTTTTTGTGGGCTTAAAATGGAAAGCTCTCCAATACTGTTGTTCTTGTTTACTTAAATAATATGTCATATTCTGTGGGGAGGAGAGTGTTTGGTTTGTTAGTTCTGGCACACACCTGCATACACACCTGTATTCTGCCCATTCTTTCCTGATTTCTTGGAAGTCTTAGCTGGAAAAGACACTGAAGGCTTCTTACTAACATACCTTCTTTAGCTGGAAAAAACAAACTGAGTTTTTTCATAGTTATTTTGAAAAAGGATTAGTTTGGGTAGAACATCTGTATCTGTTCAGTTAATGTGATTTATTACACATTATTTTGTTTATTTGTATTATTTTACAACTGCATTTTTGATATACTGTATGATATACTATACATTTTCCTCCCTTGTGATGAGAGTGGGAAAGGCGAGCCTTAGAGGTTAAACGCAGCGTGCTAGATTTGCAAAAGCTTCGTATGAGCTGTTTCTGAAAATGAAAAGATCTGTCTGGAACAAGGGCCAAGATGTATTTTGTTTCCTTTTTTTTTTAAGGACTCCTAAGTTTTAAAGGCTAAAACATTAGGTGTGACAAAGACAAGGAGTGTTCACTGAGCTGGAAGCTGCACCCACTAGATTTTCCATGGAAGTATAGTGCAAGTAACTCCCACCTAGCCTTGCCTGCCTGTCAACTTTTCTAATAGAGGGCAGCTGAAATTACTGCTGCTTTCTCCTCACAGGAAGTTATTCCCACTGCTCTTATGCACAGAGCTCATTTAGTCAGCAAAGTGTCACCTGAGCCTCCTTGCCTCAGTTCAGTAGATTTGGTTCAAGTTCTATTTTACATTCGCGTTCGTTTTTTTAATTGGTAATTGACACATGCTTTTATAGATCCTTCAAGTTAGAAGTCTTCCAGGAGGTACCTTTTCTTTTAGTACTTATCAATAAGTCACAGGCTAGAGCTGTGTTTTACTTAGGGATATGTGGTTTRACTTAGGGACTTAAAAGGACATAAAATGTCCTTTTTATGACACTACATTTTAAAAACGTAGGGCAAGGTTCAAAATAGCTGAAGCTGTTACATAAAAATGAAGACTTCTGAGCTAGATAGGCCTGTTTGCTCTATGAAACTTGTAGAAGCTAATCTGTATTCTTACGGAGTTTTCCTGTTTCTATGGGCTGCATATTTACTATTATTGGCGGACCTCTCTAGTAATTATATCATCTTTTGAGATTTTTACACAAAGTCAGCAAGGCTAAGGTGCCTCACTAGTCTCAATGTGGTCATGGTTATGAATATTGGTAATGTCTTCTCCGTGTTTTAGGAAAGGCGTTTGGTGCAGAAGCCATCTTTAAGTGGTTATAGATACATTCCACGAAGGTAACTATATTGTATCAGGCTGTCATGTGCTTCTCTAGGGAGAAGAAACAGATGCTTCAGATACCCTGAGAGTGCATTTTTATTTCTAATGATTTTTTAAAAGTGCATGGGGTGACTAGCTCAGCTGAAGATACCATCCTGAAGAAGTATGTTCTTCATATGTTCAACTTCATATGTTGTAGTATGCATAGCTGTCATGTGTCTGAGCAATTGCAGACTCCTGTGATGGGACTAAGTCTGTCATTTTATGTTACAGCATCCTTCCTTTGCACCAAGTTAGTGAGCTGTAGGGAGAGCAGTGGAGCAAAGGTGGAATATTTCTGTCATATCTCTACCATGGTTGAGCCCCTGGCAAAAGTTAGCTTTTCTAACACGCGCCTGCGAACGTCATTGAAATGCCACAGCAATCCATAGAAGCACCTCCAAGGAGTTGCTTGGAAGTTATTCTTCCACAAAGAATTTGTCCATAGAAGTGAGAAGTGCAGTCCCCAAGGGGATTGTTGTCGGTTGCTGCTGTTGGAGGTCATTTGCGTGGGAGGTCATACTGTTGTGCTGGCTGTCGCCTGACTTAGAGCTGATGAGGTCAAACGTTTGTCTGCTGGGGAAGGAAGGGTGCCTTTTGTTGCTTCTGTTTATTGACTCCACTTTTTTTTAAGAGTAACGTCAGAGGTTTTTTTTATTTTTTTCCAGCTGTGATAGACAAAATGTCAATAGAATAAGTGACCTACCCACCAGAACTTGCCATGAACCATTTGGTTGGACCGGCTGAGGGCGAGGTAAGTGAAGAGCCAGCAAATGGAGCAGTGAACGAGTCAGTGGAGGCTGACCTGGAGCATTCAGAGGTGGAAGAGGAACAGCGGTATGCAACTCGCTACCCAAGGCATACAAACAGCAGCCAAGGGGGCCTCTCTGGGCAGGAGGAGGAAGGGATGTTAGCTCGGTCAGCCAGCACTGAGAGTGGTTTCCACAATCACACAGATACTGCAGAAGGGGATGTGATAGCCACAGTGGAGGACAGTTACGACACAGACAGAGTTCAGGAAAATGAGGATGAGAGCGCATATGCGGTGCAGTACAGGCCTGAGTCCGAGGAGTACACAGAGAATGCCGAGGCTGAGCATGGCGAGGCCATTCATAATCGAACATTGCCCAATCACTTGCATTTCCATTCCATCGAACACGAGGAAGCCATGAATGCAGCCTACTCGGGTTACGTCTACACACATCGGCTCTTCCACCGAGGAGACGATGAACAGTATGCTGAGCCTTACGCCGACTATGGACTGCAGGAGCATGTGTATGAGGAGATAGGAGATACACCAGACCTCGATGTTAGGGAGGGGATCCAACAGTATGAGCGGGAAAGGGAGGAAGCCGACAATTACCGCAAGGAGGCACTTGGTGCCCGCCTTCACCATTATGATGAACGGTCTGATGGAGAGTCTGACAGCCCTGAGAAGGAGGCAGAGTTTGCACCCTACCCAAGAATGGATAGTTATGAACAAGAGGAGGACATTGATCAGATTGTAGCAGAAGTGAAGCAGAGCATGAGCTCCCAGAGCTTAGACAAGGCAGCTGAAGACATGCCAGAGGCGGAGCAGAGTTTGGAGCATGGTCATGCTGTTGCCGGTGGTGGGCATGAAAGTAATGGCCAGCTCCCAGCTGGTTCTCGAGTTACATCCAGCTCAGGAGAGTCTGTACAGAGGTACAGCAAGGAAAAGAGAGATGCAATTTCACTGGCCATCAAGGATATTAAAGAGGCTATTGAGGAAGTGAAGACAAGGACCATCCGTTCTCCTTATACCCCTGATGAACCTAAGGAGCCTATCTGGGTGATGAGGCAGGACATCAGTCCAACCAGGGACTCTGACGACCAGAGGCCACTAGATGGAGATGTGAGTACACAAAGTTTTCAGCTCTCGGGTTATGTATGTCTCATTCCTTTAATTGTAACATACATGGCAGTGAAGGAGGGGGCATTTTGTTCTTGTTTTGTGACTCATCCTTCAGTAAAGTATGTAGTGCTTTGTCTGTTTTAAATTTGTAGTCTAGAGAGCATGTAAGAGGTAAGCATGTGCATTATCAGTGGGCCAAATTTTTCTTCATGAAGCACTGCTAACCCCAGTTATACTATACAAGAATTTGTCACATGAAGCTCTTTACTTGTTTTTTCTGAAACAAATGCTGTTACATTTTTTACTGCCATGCGATATTTTAGAATAGCTACTGAACACTTTGTCTTCTATTAGCTGTCCTTGTGTGTTTCTGTTAATTCTGGGTTTCTAAGTTTCATTTTCTGTCACATAACAATCCTAACAGTTCCATCAGAAATCTGTTAACATTCTTGATGACGGTATCATAGATCAGATTCATATTCCAGAAAAGTTGCAGGTTTTTGTCCACTTGCAGGCTCTAGAAATGTGTTATGAACCTCAGTATATAACATTATCAGTGTAAAGTGTATTCACTCTCCAGCAACCTGAGTATCGAAGACCATTGTTCAGATTTACAGCATCAGCATTTCTGAAATTCTGTACTTTTGGCATGAGGCTTAACTTGGATCAGAATCAGTTCCCAGTTTGTGGCTCCACCTGCCTGTATGATAATCTTTACTTGAAGTTTTATGGGTTTTCTGCATTTCTAATAAAATAAACTGATTCAGTCTGATTTGTAACATTGGCCTTGAAATAAGAAGGAGTTACATAAAGAGAGTGTTTTACCTTCAGGCAGACACCCTTTTCTTCCCCCAGCAGTATCAAGGAGCTGCAGATAAGCGATGCAAATTGGGTGCTTTTATTACCTTCAGTTATTTTGCAGGTCTACTTTGAAAATTGTCCCTGCATTGTTTTTTAACAAAACTATTTTGCTTTTAGAGATAGAACTTACTTGAAAATATTTGTAATCATTTTGTGTTGTTAATCATATGATACTGAAACTGGTAAGACGTCTTTAGATCCAAATAGCAGTCACTTTTTATTTATCAAGGAGTTCTCCACGAGAGAGCAATGAAGCCAGGGAGTCAGAATAATGATTTGCAGTTGAGACTCATTAAATACGACAACCTCTTTTGCCTTTTTTCACAAGAGAGCGACTGTTACTCCTCAGTGCCGAGCATTTGGATGATACATTCACAGCACAATGTTTGGTAGAATACCAGTTGGAAGTGTCCAGAGACTATTTTGAGCAGCTAACAATCCAGAAGTGTTCAGCTAGCCTGCAGCTGGGTATAGTATAGTTTGGGGCTGTTAGGAAAAACATGCAGTGACTGTGACGGTAAGAAAGCTACAGATCACTGTATCTGTTTGTTTTTAAGATGCCCTGTTTCCAGGTTTATTCACAGTTTAATCTACCAGGAATTTCAGTCATTCCTGTGTATTTCTCCTCAAAAGAAATGTTTGGTAGGTATATGAAAAAAGAAAATTGCTCACAGCCCATGGACAATTCTACTGTAAGAAACTCTGGTAGTCCTGTGATGTAGGAGGCAGGTAGCAGACTTCTGTGAATAAGTAAATAGTGTACCGAAGTACCTGCTTAATATTTAACAATGGAGAATATTTGCTGTCATGTGCCTTGTGCACCCTGGTTTAGTGATGCATGCTTTCACTTGAATAAGAGGTCGTCTGGACATCTAGTTTGTGGGGAAGGTGTTGTACTTGTGTGTTTGATAAAAGCTGAAAAATTCTCTCAGTGTCCTTTGAATAAATGCAGTAAGATTTTTTTTTTAAGTTTGCCACACATATGAGATATGAGCAATTGACACATATTTCCAAAATCTGTTTATGAGAAAACTTTCTAAACCAAAGCAGACCATCATTTGGATATGGGCTCGTGAGGATATCTTTTTCAAATACAATAGCAGTTAGAGCTGCACAACTGCAAGAAATGTGACATCAGGAAACTGAGTCATGATGGAAAAGACTGTGGAACTGCAGTTAGGTTGTGTTTTCTGAGTGTGAAACGGGAGAGAATCTGTTCACATCGTACTGAATAATGTTCATGGCTGGAGACCAGCATGGAGCTTATGTGTCTGGGAGTGGTGGAGGGGTATACCCTTTAGGAAAAGGTGTTTTTCTAGATGCACACAGTTATCTACTGGAAGGGAAGGCCCATATCCCATTTAGGTAGCTCTTGCCCGTCATTCTTCTCTGTCAGATTCTCCACCAGAAACCTGCTGTGAATGTGCCTAGCCAAACACAGAAATAGTGGTGTTTAAAGGTCTAAATAGAAGACATCTGCAGTGCATCGATGTGGACTTAAGGATGAACACATGTTCAAGTGGAAAAGGGAGTAGTTTTGTGTAGTAGATATCTCAGAATACAATTAAATATTCTGGGGTATAAACTGTACAGAAGGTCTAAAAAAGCATCTTTAAAACGTCGTAGAGCTTTGAGAATGGTGGCTTGCTTAGGTGTGGAAGTACAGAGACCTGCTGAGAAAAGCACTGAAAGGCACAAAAGCTCAAATAGATTTTTTTTGGCTGGGATTTAAAGAGCATTTCTGTCCTCTCATGTCCAGAGAAGAGAAGCAGGCTGCCTGCTTCACTTCTGCCATAATCAGGAGAAAACAGTGGTTTGGAGGGAGAAATTCTCCATTTCAGAACTAAATACCATGACCTTTTTCTGAGGTCCATTCAGTTATCCATGAGGTTATAGATCTGAAAGCCAAGTTTTGTTGACCTGCAGGGCATGGTTTGTTGCTGCATGCCAAGACTTCAGTTTTGCAAAGCACTCTCATYGGTGTTCACAGTCTCTATTCCTCTGCAGACACTTGAGGTGGTGCAATGTTAGAATAAATCCTAATATAAAGTAAAATCACATACATGGGTGGTTTGGATTTGTGAAGTAGAAATTCAGAGCTGAAGACAAGCCTTTCAGGTAGAACAGAACTGAGCTGCATTGTTTTGCTTCCCTGTTCTTTTTGGTCACATATATTTTATTTCAACCTTTGAGTTCTCAGTTGTAGGATTTTCTCAATTCTGATAACTCCAGAAGTGAAATGTTTTCATGGAGATGAATTTGCTTCACTTTTTCCACAGCAGGAGTAATGTATTATTAACAAGGCAATAGAGAAGTCTGTTTTAAATAATTAAGCAGGTTTCAGTAATAGATGAACTAAGGGGGGAAAAAGAGAAAGAAAAGAAATGAAATAAAGATGAGTTTATATTGATAGGATATTGTTTTCTTTTTCTGAGCAGACCTTTTAGAACTGTTGGTTAAGCACACAGAATACAGGTCATCTTTCTGTCACCTATGCGAGACAACAGTCATAAAATTATACAGAAAAAAAAGCCCCAAAAGCCCCAAACCAAAAGTCATTTTAAAAAAAACAAACAAAAAGCATTTTAATATCCAGGGCAGAAAGCTTTATGCTGACTCATCAGTCACACAGAAGAAAGCTTAAATTTATCAATTAGCCTGCTTGAAGACAAACATTCTCCATGAGTTACAGGCTTTTAAATTACAGTGAGCACTGGCTACATAATCCCTTGAATATTTTGTTTGTTTGTTTTATTATGTTTTTTAATTATTGAAAGCTGAAAACAATTTCAAGTGATTTTTCTGTGCTGTTGAAAACTAGAACAACACTTGTTACAGTTAAAGTCTTTTGAAAACACAGGAGGCATCCACGCTAATGTTTTCAGACTGACACATTAAGCTGCATTCAAACTACAAGTTCAAGTGAAAGTACAGCTAAGGAAGTCCATACTTGAGAGAGAGAAAGAGCCAGCACTGAACCAGCTTCCAGGAGCCCTGCTGCACTGACAGCCTTCCATCCAGCGTGTGTGCTGCTGGACAGACCCTACCCGCATAGCGTGTGTGTGTGATCTGACGGGCAGTCAGAGTCCGTACAGCCTAAGATTTTATTCAAAGAGAAGTTACCAGTTCACAAAGTGTGACTGTGGTACTACGTGGTTACTGCTACTGACTCATGTGGCCAAGAGACTCTTTGAAATGGGCAAAATAAAGGGCCATCTTGCCCTGACAGGCTCTGTTACATTTATTGTTTGCTCATTCGGACTTTTCTATGTCAGATCTAAACCTCTATGTATTCTTAGGTATGTTTTTATTTTGTATTTGAGACTTAGTAATATAACAGTAACAGGTGGGGGTCTCTCTTCAAAGACTTTGACAGAGGTACACAGTTATTGCTTAGGTCAAAGTCTCTATTTTTGTGACTTAAATGAATTTTACTGAAGAATTACAACTCAGTAGTGTTGTGCAGACACTCATGGACAGTGTGTTTGTTTTAAAAAACCTAATTTAGTCAGAGCTTTTGCAAAGTGTAACATGTGTGGACAGTCAGACCTCTCTAGTGGGATTGTCAATCATTGTCCAGATGGTGGCAAGTGGCCGGAGGCTCCATCCTTGCAGGGTGTCGTGGTTTAACCCCAGCCAGCAACTAAGCACCACGCAGCCGCTCGCTCACTCCCCCCCGCTGGGATGGGGGAGAGAATCGGAAGGGTAAAAGTGAGAAAACTCATGGGTTGAGATAAAGACAGTTTAATAGGGAAAGCAAAAGCCGTGCACGCAAGCAAAGCAAAACAAGGAATTCATTCA
>JAYKAV010000105.1:110688-174317 GCA_035582835.1 Phoebastria nigripes | reverse complement strand
TGTCCCGGCTATGCTCCCTCCCAGCTTCTTGTGCACCTGGCAGAGCATGGGAAACTGAAAAGTCCTTGACTAGCAGACTACTTAGCAACAACTAAAAACATCAGTGTCTTATCAACATTCTTGTCATACTAAATCCAAAACACAGCACTAGGAAGAAAATTAACTCTATCCCAGCCAAAACCAGGACACAGGGTATCGTCAGCTGGATCAGGTGAGATTCACCAAACTAAGACTCCCCAAACTGCATTTGTCTTATATACAGCTGGCCTGTGATCCTACATGACCACTCTAGCACATGTGATCCATTGCTATAGTTTACCTTAAGCTGCATACGAAACACCTCCTACATTAACTGTGTACATAAGACTGTTGTACATGACCTTATCTGCATCTGCAGGAATAGTTTCTGTTGACTACCAGTAAGTATGTTATCCATGTACTGTTTGGTCATTTTTGCAGCAGAAACTGTGTGTGGGAGCTGTTGGGTCAGCCAGAGTCCCTACCCAGGATGGTAGTTAGCACCCTGAAGTGATGAATTGTGCCTCTCACTTGTCATTTGCACAGGAGGAGCCTGCTGGGGGAATCTCTGAGGCTGCCTGAAATTCCTGTATGGAGAGGTCCTATAGCAATTAGTCAAATGCTTTGTTCTGAAGTGAGCAGTTCAGTCAGTTACCTTGTGTCGTGGTTTAACCCCAGCCAGCAACTAAACGCCACACAGCCGCTTGCTCACCACCCCACCTCCGGTAGGATGGGGGAGAGAATGGGGAGGGCACAAGCAGGAAAACTCACGGGTTGAGATAAAAACAGTTTAATAATTGAAATAAAACAAAGTAGAACAGTAATAATAAAAATAATAACAACAACAATAATAGAATATACAAAGCAGTTGATGCACAATGCAACTGCTCAGCACCCACCGACCAATGCCCAGGCCAAGATGCAAGAACCTCCCCACCCACGGTTTTTATACTGAGCATGACGTCGCATGGTATGGAATACCCCATTGGCCAGCTGGGTCAACCGCCCTGGCTCTGCTCCCCCCTCCCAGCGTCCTGTGCACCAGGCAGAGCATGGGAGGCCGAAAAGTCCCCAGTGCAAGCACCACCCAGCAACAACCAAMACATCGATGGGCCATCAACGCTCCTCTCATACCAACCCCAAAACACAGCACCGCCCTGCCCCCAGCTACTGGGAAGAAAGTTAACTCTGTCCCAGACAGAACCAGGACACCTTGTCTCAAGTCAACTCGTATCATCTGTGCACAAACTGGCACGGGGCAGCTGGACCACCCAGCAAACTGATGAGTATGTGCACTGGGTATGTGCCGAGGCAGTTATACCGCAATTACAATTACGCCACAACTACAGTACAAACTTAAGTTTCATCCTTATGTCACAGTTATAAATTAACTTGCATAGATTGTGCCACATGCCACATGCATGTATGTGTACAATAGTTCTGAGTTGGTTTTATTTTTTCAAACCCTCCATTTTTAACACTGTAGTTAAAGCAAATTTAAAAAAAGACAACCAATAATGATGATTAGTTATAGTGTAAGGAAATGTAGCTTTCAGCTCCATTCTTTACAGGTACTTTATGCCGTCTAAAATGAACATATGTTGATGGTCTCAGTCTACGTTTTAGTGAGTAGAATTTGAACTGTTCAGATCACAGTAGATACTCAACATAGTTGTGCTAAAACCTAAGAGATTTACTGCYATAACTGTGCTGTACTGTGCAGTGCTTGTGAAATTAAGCATCTGACTATACTTGCATGTTGGACCTGAATATTTCATAGTGCTTTGACCTTTGCCTAATGTGTATGGGTACCCCTCAGAAGACTTTTTATCACTGAAATCAAATAAATTTAAAAGCCTTGCTGTATCCAGTTGTCTCCTCTGAACTAATGTACAAGAAGACTATATTTGCCATTCCTCTGCCAAGAAGCCTGTAGATGGACATTAGTGTCATATAAGTAATGGCCTTTTGTTTACGTGAATCTTGCATTGCTGAAGTATTTGTTGATTTCATCCCCTCTGTCCCAGCCTTGCGTGTGATGATGTGACCCACTAGGTCATACTCTTTTCAGACACTTGTTTCAAACAACACTGCTCTTATAAAGCAAGAGCAGGTGGTTGTATCTGAAGATGTTTCAGTGTCAGTTATGTTTGTCTTCATGAGCTGTTCAGTAGCCAGCTGGGTTGACCTGGATAGGTTAGATGCAACACGGTGTAAAACAATCCTCTCCTGTTGCAAGTTCTGTTACTAAATCCCTCTGCACAATAGCACGGAAGGTTTCTCAGGTGGAATGGGTTGCATGTTAGTTAGAGTCAAACAATGCCAAAATTGAGATGGAGAATTTTTGGATGTACCAGGTTGAGTATCATCAGAAAAATGTAAGTAGATTTGCAAGAGGAGAAATGGGGTTACTAGTACTTTTTTGTTGCTGCACTTAAGAAAACACTTTGTAATTCCATTGATGGACCTCTCAACGTAATAACAGCATGCTTCACATGAACTTACTATGTTTGTTTTTGTTAGGCTTCTAAAACTTGTTTTGTTAACGGACAAGGAAGCAGTCACCAAGCATTTATTTTGGAGTTCAGTTGTAGTGTTTTGAGCAGCTATGCAAGTTGTCTATCCACTATGATGTATCAAAATATTTCTTGTTATTGCTGTGACTGCATTCTTTCCTTGTGCATTGTATATGGTACTTCTAAAAATGCATTTTGATGCAGAAGAGAACAGAGTGTTTATTCTTTGAAGACTGAACTTTTTTGTACAGATGTTTTTGGGGACAGCTCTCATGTCATGTCATGTAGCAAGCTTTATAGGATGTTTGATGTTTGGGTTTGGTAGTTTTGGTTTTGGTTTTTTTTTCCCAGAAAAATTTGAGCAGACAAAATTTGAATCAGAGCACATGGAAACTGTGTGATCATTTTGGTGGTTGCTTAATTCTGATACTTTGTAGATGAAAATAGCTGAGTAAAGGTATTTGTAGTGCTACTGGAGTAACTGTTAAAACATTTTAAATGGTGCAAAATTTCTTAATGTCAGCAGCCAGCTGGTTTAAATGAAATAATTTATTGTTATCACTTTAGTCTGTGAATATCAGAACTTTCAGGTATTTTAACGAACTTTTTTTTTGTGGAAACATTTGGTGCTAAAATATTATATACTTTACTTTGTTTCTTTGTTTACTATTTATAGCTCAATCCTACAATATCCCGATGCCATTATTAGGTTGATAGTATTGTGCACCTTCTATATTTAATCCTAATACAGAAATACTGTGTAACTGTTGGGAATGTGAGCACTATGAGGATGCTTCCTTAAGTAAATAGGAGTTGCCATTTGTGCAATTGAGTCACTGTGGCACTGTAACTCTGGTAGTTACACAGCAAGTCAGGGGAGCCTGTATCTCTCCCACAGCCCCTGCATGAATGCCAGCAGTGCAATGAGCAATCCTTCAGTCTGACGGCGCAAGCACATGCCAGCATTCTAGGGACCGTTTCACAGCTGCGTCTGGTCAGGGACAGTTTCACAGCTGCATCTGGTCAGGGACCATTTCACAGCTGCATCTCCTTTTTGCCCTGCAGTTGTAATTCAAAATATAGGGAGATGCAAGGACTGCTCTTTTACCCAGGAGATATCTGTAAAAGGAATTGCTTCTTAACTCTTTGGAAGCCTTTATTAGTTAACTATACTTCTAATATTTAGTAATTAGCCAAGGTAGGCCTTTTAAAGGAATGAGGGTAGTTAGCCAAGATAGACCTTTTAAAGGAATGAGGTTAAAGAGAAAGAGGAGAAGAGAATTTTATTTTCTTGTTTTGTTCCATATCTGTGAAGCTAAGCTTGCAAAACTTAGATTTTGTTTGCACACTATTTCACAGAACTCGATGTTTTAGCTGGAGTGGAGGCATAGCAGGAGGGCACTCCTACATTGGAGCTGCTGCCAGCTCAGAGCACTGGAAGTGTAGCCCTTTTCTGGTATGACTCATTGGCTTAGAGAAAAGCCATGTCATGTAATTGTTTATGAAACCAGAAGAATAGTATTTGACTGTTTGCCATCAGTGATGAGCTGTTGAGCTGGCAAAGCTAGGGCCAAAATCCCTGTGTCAAAGGAGAGTGTAGAATGCCAGGGCTGCTGGGCTAAACACCCAGCTTGCATAGCTAAATGCTAAACCTTCCTTTGAGGATTCACATTTTGGTATGCGCACTGGCACGTTTTGCAGGTATCTCCTTAAGATCTGCCTTTAAAAATGCCTGCTGTGTTGAAGCTTTGTACTCTTTCATTTTGGTCACCTTCATTAATTCCACACTCTGTGTTCTTGTGTCATACCCCTATACTAGTCCCCCCTGCTCTGGACTTCAGATACCTTGCTACAGCTTTTTAGTGTCACCAGCATTCATTAGGAATTGCCTGTGATTAGAATATCCTTTCCCAAAGCATTCTTTCCCTTTACCAAGATACTTGCTGATGGATCATACAGATCCAGATATTCCATGATACTGCTTTTCTATGCTGTTCCCTTTGTTTTTCTGCTATGACATTCCTGATGATCATGAATGACTAGGACATGATTGGAAAGACAGTTTCTCTGCCAAATTGTTTATGGTGAAGGGAGAAAAATGAGGAAATCTGCTCTAGAGAGCATATATAATACTAAGATCATAGCATGAACTGTGAAATATTTTCCAAGTTTTCGCTGTATCTAGGATGAGGAATTATAGTCCTTGATTACACTGGTATTGAGTAGTCCTTGAATATATCATTAAGTCCTTGAATACATTAGTATTACTCTGTACAATTTATAAAAGTTGTTTTCAAAGATGATGGAATAACATTTATGGACAACCACTGCAGCCTACCTCTGCTCAGATTAGATTAGTTTAGCACTTCAGATTAATTATACCTGAGAGCATGTGTGCTTATGGGGAAATTGCAGTCTTTTCTTCACCCTCCCCAATTTGACAACTAAGTAATCTTTAGCTGAATCCCTGTGTTCTGGTCATGGTCAATTCACCTGTATCCCATCACAGCTTACTTCTTAGTGACTTTATCTTTTCTTTCCTAGAATGTCAGAGCTTAGGACATCGGTCTGCATTGCCTGCTGCCTTTCGTAAGCTCACTGTCATTAGGCTGCTTCATTTCATACATTACTGACAAATAAACACAGGTGTTTTTAAAAAGATTTAGCTGTTCAGAGTAAGTCCACTGAGATACTAATATGTGATCATTATGATAAAAAGCAAGGGTTGCAACATTTTTAAAGTGTTTGTCTTGTTTTTTCGTTTTCTTTCRCCTCTCATCTCTTATTTCCACTGCCAAGTCAGAGGAAAATATGAAAGAACAGTTTCTACATTGGTCACTCAGACTATTATTTAATTTTCTTGCCATGTCCAGTCTCCATCTCCAGATTCCTCTTCACCTCGGGGTGCTGAGTCGTCAAGTAGGCAACATCACCAGGATGTCTGCAGTACAGCAGAGGCCTCCACTAATAAAGAGGTAGAGTGAAATCTTTTTAAAAGCCACAGTCGTATTCATGCTGCTTATGCCTTTTTATTTTCCTTGCCCCCTTCTACCGTGCAATCCCTTCTCTTCTTCCAAAATTGCAACAGACTTGAAAAGCTGATTTGTAGCTCCTTTCCCTTGTGCCAGCCCGGCTGTCTGACTGAATTTCTAACATACTTAAGGCTGTTTATCATGGCATTTCTGACTCTGCGTTCAGCTGCGCACTAGATTTATTTAACAGGCTGGGAGGTATTGATTTACCAAACAGCCAACATCACCTCTGTTTTAGAGGCAAAAGGAAGAAGCCCTTTTCTTTTTTCCATGCAGAATGTCCTCCTGCAAAGAAAAGAATGTATCTCAGCCAGATGAAAAAGCTTGCTTAAGTAAAATTAATTAGGTAGTAATTTATGCTGCTTAATATTTTGTCTTTGTAGAAACTGACCTGCCAGTGATTCACAGTCAGAATTCAGCTCCTGACTCCAGGCTCCTCAAAATAAAGCTAAATACTTACTTACTTTTTTTTTCCCCTTTGTTTTTCTTTTTCTTTCTTTTTTTTTCCCCTTTCTTTTTCTTTTTCTTTCTTTTTTTTTTTCCTCACCTGGCAGCTTTTTACACTGCAGTAGTTCCACCAACACAAAATGAGAAGTGTGAGTAGAACTTCTCGCAGTGTGAAAAGAAAATCATTTGGCATGAAGAGTATTTGGATTAGTACAGAATGGCTGGCTCTGTAAACAGAAAAATTTGCAAATATATGGTTTATTTGCTTTTTGTTTTTTAAACTTTAAAAAAATCTAGAAACTGTAGTCTAACAAGACACACCATATTGTTACATAGCAATGCATGAGTTATCTTCCACAATGGAAAAAACTGATCTACTATAACTGGAAATACTGATTAAAATTGAAACACTAATTAGTAATCCATTCTTTCTTTTTTTCTTTTATTATTAATAAGGGATAAAAAAGCTTCTAACATGTATGTATTTGTGCCAGTCTGTATTTGCATTTAGAAAATAATGAAAGGTTTCAAAAGACTTAAGAAACTTATAATTTCTCATTTCTAAAGCCTTCAACAATAGATTGTGCCATTAAATTTTAATCTGCTATATTGTTAGCTTGTCAAAGCCTTTAGATTTCTTCAGTACAGATTTTGTCACTTCGTATATATCTTAACTTTTAGCAGTTTTCAGATGTCAATAAACCTACCCAAAGGAAGAAAACAAACAAGATGCTACTCATTTCAATTTTTAGCATGTGCTAAAAACGACATGTAGTGTCAGAGGTGGTAAACCAGGTTTCACAGTAAGATGTGTCAGGCTGTTTGTTTCCCTCAGATGAGCAATAATGCCTGCTTTAGTACTTCCAATGCAAGAACAACAGTGATAAAGCAGCCTCATAATTTTTGGGAATGACTTCTAGGTCTTAGTAAAACCTTTTTTTAAAATATAAATTTTATAATACTAGGTGGCAACAAGATTAACGAGTAATGAAACATTAATGACGTTGGTATTTCATTATTCATGGATATGTAAAATTAAAAGGTGTACGTTTCCTCCTATTGGTAACTTTACCTGTTACTTTACTATTCCTGTGGTCTTAGTAGAATGTCTCTCAACCTGGGTAATGAACAAAAAACTTAATTATGTGTGTGAGTTTTTGCAATAAAAGCATATATGATGACAGTTTACACCTCTCCATCCTGAAAAGAAGTTGCATCAGCTAGTCAGATTGCTGAATAGTTGCCAAATCTGTAATTACAGACTTTGTTCACTCTGTTTAAAACAAATAAAAGTACTTTGGAAAGGGCATTTATATGCATGAGCTATCTCTGGTGTGTAGGGGATTTGTCCTCTAGGCCTGTCAGAGTACAGTTGTTGAATCTCCCTCTTAGCACTACACCAGCAGGAATTACAAACAATTGTTAAAGTCTGTATGGGTAGGTGGTCCAGTAGAAACATTCACCTGAAGAGATGAGAGAGCCACAGATCTGAAAAGGCATGTCGGTGTCCTCTCAGCAGCTTAAATGCTTTGGCAGTGGGAGATCATTGTTTATTGACATCTTTATTTATGCTAGTACAATCTCTGATGGAGAGCTTTCTTGGTTTTGCAGTACAGCTTAGTCATTTTCATAAGGAACAGCAAGTACTTAAAGGCTGCGCAGGCTCTGCTGTCTGTGTCATGCACCTTTTGTTTTTATTTCGTGAGTCGTTTTATTTTATGGCAAGACGAGCATTATTGGTTGAAAAATATTACTTGTTACATCCATTTTCTATTTGTTACAGTGGAAAACACTTCCAGGGGTTAGTCACTCGACCTGTCATGTAACTGTGACCTTCCTAGTTTACCTGGTTTTTCCACTAATACACAGAACCTAGTAAGTTGTCTGTCATAAAGGAACATAATTTGGCGTATATTTCAATGGATATTGTCTGGAAATATACTGGAAGTTGTCTAAGATATTATGCATTATTCTGATCATATATAGATTTTCTTTTAATAAAACTATATTAAGCAGTCATTGGAGGAGTTACTGCTAATACAATCAGTTGTAGATTCATTAGTTTTGTAATCCTTGGACTATCCAAAATTCTTATCTGCAACACATACGATAGCAGCAGATATTTCAATATACCTATTACCATTTATATATTGCCACACAGAATTTTCTTTAATAAATTTTCCTATGTGTTTTATGTTACTGATTATAACAAAATGGTGAGTCTTACTCACTGGAAGTTGTACCTTTCAGGTGTTTCAAGTGTTAGCCACAGAGTCTTTCACGTAAAATTGCAGCTGGAAGTAAGGTCTTACTTTAGACTGTGCATTTACATACACAAGTCAGGATTTTTTTTATTTGTTCACCTTTTACAAAATTGAAGCTACCAGATGTGTTTTTGTGCTTGATACAGTGTAAACATAGTTGGTGTTGAAGCGTTAGCAAATTCAGTTACTCCACAGAATACAGGTTGCTACCTAACCTGTTAAAATTTAAGGAAGCTTTTTGTAGGCTGTATTAATGTGAGGGATACATCTAAGAACAGTCCTAACGAGTAACAGAATTTGGTTAATGAATAGCAGAATTTTGTTAATGAATAACTGACTGGCTGATGGTTTCAGTCATGAATAATAACAGTATAGTGTAATTTTATATATTCCTGCATGTATTTATTTGTAGTTGGAAGATCCAGTGTCTTTGAGATATGGTGTATTTTCCTGCATACTTCTTGATTAGTAAAAGTAGAGCACCTATTGGTAGACAGTTAATATACTATTGAACACCAAGAAGTAACTGAAAACTGGGCCTAGCACGTTGCCTGATAGATAACGACACAAACGGAATACGTTGAATTTAACTCTAGTAGGTGCTCAGAGTTTGAAAATACTAAATATAATAATAAATCTTAATAAATGGTGATCTTCCTTTGCTAATAACTATGACTGATTTACTTTTTTATTATTTTGGCATGGAGAAATTTTTAATGCGTATTTTTGCATGCTCTGTTCTGTTTGAAATCCTTTTTGTCTTAATTACAGTCCAGAAAAAGCTTGGCTTCATTTCCAACCTATGTTGAAGGTAAGATAGTTCTACAATTTCTAAATGTTTTTTCGTATCCAAAAACCTCCAATATTTATAATGTATAAAATTTTATTTTTATTTGCTGATTAGAAAAGCTGCTAGGGTTGGGTGTACTGATTTAGATTAAATTGTGTCCAATCTGGAACCTAAGCTAAATCCTACTATGCTCTTTCAGAAGTTCAGAAACATGGAGCTTTTATTTTTTTAGTGTTTCATTCATAGTTTCTGTCTCAGTTCTGCTGGTTTTTTATCAGTATCACTTAAAGCACTACTGATTTTTTTATGGTATTTACACAACACATGTGAATGTGTGTAGACAAGGAAAATAGGCTAGGCAAGAAGAGTGTAGTGCTCTCTCCAGCGCTGATTTCAATTGGCAGGCTCAATCCAATCTCAGTTGGATTAATTAGCAGAATTGAATTAATTGGATTAGTTGGCAGGCCTGCCAGAGGAAATCTGCACTGCTTTACAGCTACTTGTCCTCTAATTAAATAGTGCTTCCTGTCTTAGAGTTAAGGTTGTGCTTGTAATAGTGCTGAGTTTATTCAGAACAATGTGAAAAAGCAAGTTACCTGCTACATGAACTGCTGTTACCTTTTGTATGAGTCTGCATCCTGTGTATACAGGAGGACTGCATGCTGTAAACCCCAGTTGTTTCGTTATGAGAGCATGACAGAAGCAGAAAATGCAAAGTTTCATTTGGTTTTTTTTCCCCTGGCAGCGGTTGTTCCATATGCTTGATGAAATGCCAGAAATACAGTTGATGTGATACATCATTTGGACTGTCTTGGAACTCTTTGGATTGCTTTACAGTGTGCTGTGTTTAAAGGATTATGTGATCATTCTCTTTAGACTACAAATTGATCATTGGTTTAGTCTTCAGTGTATGAGCTGCATATTTTGGAGTCTGTGGCCAGAATGTCAACTAATGTAAATTTCAAATACTGTTTTGAAACTAGCTGAGCATTGGAATTCTGCAGCAATTAAAGATCTCTCTTAGAATTTAAATTCGTCTCCTAGTGGTAGCCCTGTCTATCAAGGGCTATCTTAAATAATCCTCCCCTCCTTAAGAAAAAAAAATTGCAAAGTAAAATTTTCTTAGATCTTGGTCCAGTGCAAAATTCCTTAGAAAAACAAATTTTCCATTTTATGCACTAGCAGTCCAAGAAAAACTTGCACCTGTGCTACACTTTTGTTCAGATAATAATTTTGTTGTCAGAGGTAATAAATGGAGGGGGTCTTATAAAAAGCAGTGCTGTCTGTGTGTTCATCTCTGATGAAAATAGAGCACATACCTTTTTTGGTTTTAACATGGTTCCTTCTGGGAGTCTTATCTGCACCTTTGTCAGTCTATATTTATGCTTTTTGTGTTTTGATCAGAAATTGGGTTTTGTACCCTTTATAGTGAAGTGGTGGAAGTAGTGAAAAGGCCTTGACATGTACAGTAACAAATAGCAATGCTTAAAATGCTGTATGGTTTCAGGACTGGAAGAGTGTGCAAATATGTAGTACTTCCAGATGGGTAAATTTCCCTGAGGAGAAAATTTCATTTCTTTGGGTCGTGTACTTGAAGTGACTTGTTCATTTTGAGAGTTTTCCAGATACATAGTATCTAAACAAATTCTGCACACTGGAGATGAGCATCTTAAAATTACTAGTCATAAATTTTTATATTTAAAGAAACCATAAAGGAGACAAGCTTGCTCATAAGATTTATACATCTACTTCTGTCTGTGTGTATAGTTTCAGTGTGATACTTATCTCCAGCCCTTTCTTCTGTTATTTTAATCTTAATAATGACTTGCATTTCTTTGGGGCCAAAGTTACCCATGCTCATTCTGAGTGGTTGTTGATCTCTTCTGTTGTAATTAGAACAAAATTGGCATTCTGTGTAATGTTAAACTTTAAGCCCCATCACCTTATATCTCAAGATACCCCTTGAACTAATAAAAACTCAATTCTGATATTGTAGGGGTTTTGCTTTGTTCTTAGAGGAGAAAAAGGCAAACCTAAAAACAGGGGGGTTTTTTTGGTGATAAAATGTGGACACTTTTACTATTAGCATTCTTTAAGATGGTTTTCATTTTTGAATTGAACATCAATTGTTTTTCCTTACTTGTAAGAAAACAAGAAGCTTCATAGGTTAACCAGCCTCCCTTTTGGATCATGACAATTTTAACATGTAGTAAGGTGTTAAAATAGAACATTTTTACGTATACAATTTTTAGATAAAATCACCAAACACCAAAACACTTACAGATCTTAAATGCTGCTTTGTAAGGATTTGCATTGTTAGGCACTAAAGACTTCACCACCCTCTAACTTTCCTCAGAAGTTGATGGGAGTCAAATCATTAAGAATCTATGGGACTAAGAGAGTTGTTTTACCATCAGGAGAGCCTGTGCTCTGTGTATTTAACAACATTTTTATTTAACTCTGTGATTTAACTCAATATCCTCGTTGAGACTAAGAATGATTTTTAAAGGTCTATGACATAAAAGTACATTGCTTAATTGGGCAATCAGTCCTCTTGGTAAGGGGAGATGTGTTGTACCTGTAAAGCATTCCCGGGGAGGTTCCGCTGCCTGTTGTACTAACAGCAGCCACACACAAGTGAACAAGCGGCTGATGGCTGTTATTAAATTGCACCCTTCCTCTTTCGGTTTGTGACTGTTGGTCTTAGAATTGCAAGGCTGTTTTGGTGGGTGAGGGGCGAGCTGAGTAACTGTGTCTGTCCCTTTATAACAGTAAAAACTCACAGAGATTATTTTGCTCCAGGGTGATCCCTGCTCACAAAAGAATGAGCTATTGTGAGAGACAGGCTGGATTAACAATTACAGCTTTTGCTGGAGAGATGCTGAGAGCATTTGCTTGGTGCTTTGTACCTTTGAAAGTACTGGTTGCCATATCATCATGCTGAACTGAAGTATTTCAGAGAAGGATTTGCAGCCATCAGGTGCAGGCTCAAGTTGTCAGAGTGCTGCTGCTTTGCCRTGGTTCAGCATGATTTTCTTCAGTGGTTGCTTTCCTGTGTTACAGTTCCTGGACCTTGCGATCCTGAAGACTTAATCGATGGAATCATTTTTGCTGCCAATTACCTTGGCTCGACTCAACTCCTTTCTGATAAAACTCCCTCCAAGAATGTAAGAATGATGCAAGCTCAGGAAGCTGTCAGCAGGATCAAGGTGAGGAACAATTCCTGCTGCTTCTCATATGGGTGCCTTAAGGTTGTGGATATGAACTTCTTACGTATGCAGTAGTTTTTTCATGTGGGGTTAGCTGTGATTTCAGAAAGGTTAAGTGCCTCATCTTTCTTTCTGCAAAATAAATCACGTTTAATGCTGCTTTTGGAACAAGACTGATAAAGAAAAGTTACCAGATCATTTTAATTCCCTATAGTAGTCCTTGTGATGCATACTCTAAGCCAGAATCTGAAGTGAGTGGTGGTCTAAGTTATACATTACCTGGGTGTTGAGGGAAAACAGGTTTGGGGTATAACTAGTAAGTACTGCAGCTGCTTCTGGCTTGGCGCTTAATGGAACTGGTACTGTGGTAATGTCTGCAGTTATTTTTGACCCTGCTGTGGCCACTAGTTTCTCCACCACGTAACAGCTATGAGCTAATTTAAAAAGAAAAAGAAAAGCCTGTGATGGTAGAGAGAAGTATGGAAAAAAAAATTTATCCTGGAATCTGGTATGTTTGCTTTGTTTGTTTGGAAAACAGAAATGCCAGCWGATTTCTGTACAGGCTGCGACAAGCAATGGGCATGCTGCTGTATTATAAGATACAATGGCGACATTGTCAACTGAAATTAAGGTGTGTGGATGAAGTATTGCAGGGTTGTAGAGGATGCTGCTACCTTTCCTGCTATTATAGCTTATAATAGCTATATTCCCGCTACCCATACATGATTGGGTGGTAGGCACACAGCTTCATTTTCTGCTAATTCAGCTAACCAACACAATCTCATCTGAAAGTTTTCCTCAGTTTAATATTTGTGTGTTCTTCTTCTGTATAGTTTATTTTGGATTCCAACTCAGACTCTGTGTGCAATTGTATAAAAGATAGAGGAAGAGAGACAGCATGTTATCAGCAAGGCCGATTGCACTGTCTATTAAGGTCGGCTGATGCTTCCTACTGTTATTATTCCTTCCAATGTTTTCCACACCAGGTGTTCAGTTTGGTCTGTGTATGAAACTTTCACAGGGAAGCTCCAGCTAGAAGCATTGAGACACTTGCAGAAATTGTAATTTTGTTGATGTTCAAATACATAAGTTCTTGTAACCTTGTCTCTGAAAATCACTAACACTCTAGCATTTTAGAGGAGGCAGGGGGGTAGCCTTCCTGTTACAGATAAGTCATCTTCTGCCATCTCTGTAGAAGTTTCCACAAACTTAAGCAACTGCTGAGCCTTTTGAAAACGAATGATTTGTCTGTGTTCATTGGAGACTGGATTCAGTGACATTTTTTAAAAAGATGTTTCACTCAGCTTTCTCAACCCTGGCAGGTCTTGGTAGGTTCTTCCCAAAGCTACAGTGGAGACTTTCCCTTACAGAGTCAGCTTCTTTCCTGCTCTGGGTGCAAGTAAGGCTGTGCCTGTCTGTTTAGTAGTCCCCCTGTGTTCTTTCCTGATGCTTGGCCACATGGTAGAAAAGTTACCTGATTTGAATGCACAGGAAACTAAAGGTAAGATTAGGGACAGACAAGGGAGAGAAATAAGGGCTTCAGTGAGGCTGGATCTAGGAGGGACGCATCACTGGAGGTTGAAAGGAAAGATTAGCATCATCTGTCATAGGAAACTGGTATCAGGAGTTGAACTTGAGCCTGGGGCTGAGCAGGAAGTTTGCACCTAGGAGGTAAAGCTTGCATGGGAGTACACAATAGACAAAGATTGAAGGGATGTGTTAGAGAAAACTGGTACAGAATTGGATTCAAAGTGGGTCTATGAGGTATAGGAGTGTAGAATCTTTCCCTGATACTAAATGTATTTCTTAGAAGTTCATAAACAAAATAAAGTTCTGAGGATTCTGTTATGCCTCAGCACTGCTATGCCTCAAAACAGAAGAAATCTCTTTAGCGCATTTCACTCATAAAACCCATAATTTATACATCCATATAAATCATCAGGCATGCATGTTCTTGGTTGTGGTAAATTTGTCTCAGGGTGGAGGCCCAAGTAGTTGCATTGTTGACCTGGTAAAACCTTAGCTTGTGCACATAATTTTCTGAAACTCTAAGTGTATTTCAGAAAATTGTTGGCTTACTGCATGGCACACAATACCATTGTACACTTCCTTGACAGTTACTGCTTTTCTGCTTCTAGACAAAGCTCAGGCAATGTAAATATACATCCCTGGTATATTTACATTGGGTCTTTGGTTTATTAGGGTTGGTTTGGGCTGGTTTTGTTGCTGATTGGCATTAAAGCTAAACTTTTTTAGTGAGAAATTCATTATGACAGATGGAGTTCCTGCTGCCAGATTCATCACTGCATAAGATAGCCTTTAGCTCGAATGTGTAAAATATTGCTCGCACAATGACTATGATACTTGTACCCTACTCATGTTTGTTTACAGAGTGTGTTAGATGTTGCATGTGAAACATTTCTCTATAGTTAAAGAAAACAGAGGTTATGAATTAAGAATGAGCTTTTAAAAATTTGCAGTTGAAGTTAAGAGCATTAAAAAGGGGGCAAGAGCTTTGTTTAAGGCCCACTGTGTACACATACCTTCCATATGAGTGTGTTCCTTTTGAATTTAATAATCCCTATAATGCTTCCTTTTAGCAGAGCCTTCAGACCACATATTCATTCATTTAGAATATGAACAGATTTTGAAAACAATTCTCCATGCTGCTTCTTTAAACAAGTATCTCTTCCATTAAAAGTACAGGAGTTGGGGTTTTTCCTGCTTGGGTGTTCATCTCTGTGAAGTCCAGCTAAGTTAAAACAGATAGACTGCTTTGAAGGCATTCATCAAATGTAGTTATTTCATATTTCTACTAGGAGGTACTTTTTGTAATAGAAAAGGTATTTCACCATTTTCAGTCTGTTGTGTCATTTCTTCAGATAGCATAGAAAGAAATATCTTTTCAAATTTTACTTGGAGTGGATCCATAATACTTGTAACAGTAAAAAAGTTGATGTTCATGGTTACAATTCACAGCTGATCTGTGCTGTTATGTTCCACATGTGAACTAACAATTAACTTTCATTTTTATTTTTCATCAGCAGATTTGAGCTGTGTGGCAGTTTTGAACATTTTTAGATAACAACTGATTTAATTACTGAATGTAACTTAAGATAGAACCCATATATGGAAATAGTTTAATATTCTGCACATTTTGTTTACTCAGTGTTATCTGGGTGTTCACTGAGTTGCAGTAGGTTAAATGGGTTGAATATATTTAAGACATCTGTAGCAAAAGTGGAAGCTTACTGGTTTTTAACAATTTATAGTTTTGGAAATTGCTACTAGATACATAGTTACATTTCATTTACCTTAAATGAAAAGCCTGGACTCTGTATATTTTAAAAAAACAGTATTTTTTTTAAATTAGGTAGTTTCTGTTTTTTCTAAGAATATAAAAAGAATCTTTTGATCTAAATTAGCAAAATAGCATGGTGATAAAGAGGATTTGTCTGATAAAGTGTCTTGCATAGAATTATCCTAATTTGTTTTTTTTCATGGACCATAACTTCTTTTATGACATTTCTGTGCAGTGTTAAATCACTTATTAAAATTGGTTGTTCCATATCATTACCTTAGTTTTATGAAATATTTGAAAGTCATTTTTCAAAAAATTAAAATACCACTAAGACCAGATGCTTCCATTGCAAGAGCAGAATTTTCAATAAATTGAATGGTAGTGTATTTCAATTAATCTTTGATTCTGCATTGTATACCTCTAGCTGAAGGATTTTTTTTCCCCCTTTTTTTCTTTTTGGCCTGTGTTTTTCTTCTTCGGTGAGGTCCATCACTTTGTAATGTTTGGGGAGGGGGGCAAATTGTGTGAAGGGGATTTTGAAAAGCAATTTAAATGCTCGCTCTCATGAGTGTCTCCCCCTTGCCCAGTGTATGGCAGGCAGCTGTTATTCAAGATGAGTATATTATTTCTGAGTATCGATGTAAATTAATATTAATGTAATGAAGAGCCTGCAGCATGAGGCAGTTCTAATTGCTTTTGCAATAGTTTGCAATCACCAGGCTGTCAAATATTTCTTAGTTTGAAAAAAGTGACTAAAAGCTGGTGAAAGAATGTTTATATTTGTAAATAAGCAGCACGGTCTAAAGTTTCAGTAGCTGCTTTCAGATTTGTTTAGACGAAACCTGACAGATTTAAGTTGTGAGCATGAGTATAAAACATTTGATGTGTCTTGTGATTCTGGCTTCCTGTTTGTTCTTCGTAAAAGTAGTTAGACATGAATCTCTATGAAGCCTGTAATAGTAAGCCTCTTTCCCACCACAAGAACACCAGCTAATTTAATTAGTTAAGAGGCTGTTACTGTTGGAAGTAAAAGGTTATCTGCCAGCCTGGTGAGTGTTGGATTTCTTCAGTAAGCAGGTCTGTAAGTTCAGTTCACCTTGGTTTGAATTAATGATTGCAAGACTGTAATAATGATGCTTATTTGTGTTGTCATTGTTGCCACAGTAGTAGCACGTAAGGAATCAGTTTGTTGCAATGGGTTGATGTATCTCTGGATGTAAATCAATTAAACTACTTAGTGACAAGAGACGTGTTTTCAGGTGTTTGTGGAACTGAAGTACGTGCTCCACTGCCTTCTTGAAAAAATGTGGTAGTATGGACATATCTTTGTGCAGGTGTCACAGGAGAACCTGTTGTCCAGAAATGCAATGCTAACATTGATACGGGTATATTTGCACAGAAGGAGGAGAAAGTGGAGGTGAAATTTACCTTCTGTCATTTTGTTTTTCCAGGAAAAAGTAGCGTAGTTTTAGGGAGGTTATTTTTTGAAGACTGTTCAAGTATGAGAGCATTAGAAAACTTCAATCTAAATTCTTTAGATCTGAAAAAGTTGGAATAATAATCATTAAGATTCTTCTCTCACCTTTTACACTGGTGTTGCTTCAAAAGAAGTAACTTCATGGTTTACACTGCTATAAATGAGGGGAAGGGCTGTTTTTTTCCTTAAAAAAAAAACCAAGAAAAAAACCCCCTTGTTTGTTGCGAGTAACATTTGAAATGGGGGNGGGAATCCTTTTGTGTTCTTCCTGACTCTTTTGGTGCGGTTTCTTTTCATTTTTTAAAGTAATTGTGCTAAACATGAAATTTTTAATTTTTTTTTTTTTTAAAGCCAAAAAGAAAAGGAGAAAATTAATCTAAGCAGGGACTAATTTAGAACAGCTAGTAGTCTGTGAGCCCTGGCATTAGCATGCAGATTCCTGCTTGACTTGGAGTCTCTGTAAGTTCTTCTCTAACTATTCTCCTGTCTCTGTTTGTTCCATGCTAAGCAGATGGCCCAGAAATTAGCCAAAAGCAGGAAGAAGGTGCAGTACAAACTCCATCAGCTTGATGTTATGCCTGTTCTTTTGTTTTCTGGGAGGGTTTTTTGCCTTTCTTTTTATTTTGTGCTTTTATTTTCTGCATCCAGCAAGTTTTTTTTAAGATTTATTTCTGAGCCACCATACAAGTTGACATTTCTCAGAAATCAGTTGCCTGATTGGCCATTTTTTGTTGCTTGTCATTAGCCATTTCATGTTAGAAATAGAGTAAAGATTGGATTTATCAAATGGTTACAGGCAGTACCCAAAATGCATACTAAAGAAACAGGACTGACATGGCAAAGGTTTTACTCTGTAAAATGATAGGTTAAAATTAAGTCTTTTTTTTAATTTTATTTTATCTTTCTATAAGAGTGCTTTGTTTGCTTCACAGATTTGTCAAATTGCTGGATGCAAAAAAGAAAAAAAAATATGTATATACACACAGTAATATGCTGAGATTGACTCATCTTAGTCATAAATTTCGTTTATGGAGTTTTTAAGTATCTTTTAACAAATCTAATTTTTTAAAGAATTACAAGTGTTTGCTTTCTGTTAACAAAATATGACTTCTAAAGTGGGTTAGTGCTTGAATAGTATGTTGTCTGACTGTGAAAGTCTTCTTACCAGAACTGCATTATGAATTGCTTAAACTGTACCCACCTGTGGTACAGGTTTTTCCATTGGTCTTGCAGTCACTGTTAGCCCATATAGAAATTCCTTAAGCAAGAGATGCTGTTAGGCCTTTCTATGGCTTGTGTGAAAAACCTTCCTTAAAGTGGGTTTCATAGTGTGGAGAAAATGGGATAATCATTTTGATTTTCATGAAATCTTTATATAGTTCATGTTGCAGTCAGGTATAGTTCTACTGAATCAGGAAAAATATCAGGGAAGCTTTTATGGAGTTAACAGTTTTTCAAATAATATTCAATTCACTTTCACATATATGTATATAGTTTCCATATCTTTGTGTTTATCTTTAGCTTCTGCAGTCTAATACTCTATCTTGCATTGCTGTTCTGGTGACTGTGTCTTAGTGCGCCCCTGTTCGTGAGCTAACATCATTAGTAATTATGTTACCTAATGTGTTTGTTTGACTCTAATCCATTTATTTGCAGGCTCCAGAAGGTGAATCTCAACCCATGACTGAAGTGGACCTCTTCATTTCTACACAGAGAATAAAAGTACTGAATGCAGACACACAGGTATAGACAAAGATGCCTTTGTCAGTGTTGTGGTCGTAGGCTACTGAAATAGACTTTCACCTACCTGCCAAAATTTGTTCTTCAAAAAGTGCTGGGTCTTGTATTTCTCTCCAGGATTTCCTAATAAGAAATCCATGCTCAAGAACCATGTCATACATGCAATTAGTCTGGTGTGTCTGACTGTACAAATGATTAGAATTTGCGGGTAAGCTAATTGCATTCAGCTCATTTCTTACGAGCCGTGATGCGTCAAGTATTGCTTGTGCCCAGAGTAGCCCAAAACGTTTGGTTGTGATAATTTGAAGTTCATAGTCCTTTGCACATACATGCCCAGCATATTCAGGTTCTGATACTGAGGTCTTTACGTGCTTTTCCACAGAAAAGACAACTTCAGTTTGTAAAATTTGCTTTTTGCTTTACTTTTGGAAAGTGACGCTCTTCTTTTCTATTGGCATCTCCCTTCATGCATGACAGGTATTACAGACTTCACTTAACAAAGGTCTTATATTGCCATTTGTTTGTTTTCATAATACTAGGTGTGCAATAAGAACTTTGTTGAAACAGCTGCTCATGTTGTTTTTGTATTCCCCAGGAAACCATGATGGATCATCCCCTGCGGACCATTTCTTACATTGCAGATATAGGAAATATAGTTGTTCTGATGGCTCGCAGGCGAATGCCACGGTCTAACTCCCAGGATAATGTGGAAGCATCTCACCCTTCCCAAGATGGAAAGAGGCAGTACAAAATGATTTGCCATGTCTTTGAGTCTGAGGATGTAAGGAATTACTCTGTCTTGTAATTTTCTAGGGGTGGAAATGTAAGCACATTTTGGTAGGCTTGAAGTCCATTACAAGTGGTCCTGTTTGTTCATTAATTGCAACCAAATATTTCATCTAAGCAGAGCAACTTGCCTTCTGTTTGCATGTTTGGATCTGACATTTTACTCACAAAATTGATGTTTATAGAAATGCTTCCCATTTTTAAGCTCTTCCAATGCCTTTCAGTATCAGAGAGAGGAGCAGTTGCCACAGCTTAGAGATACCAGCTCAGACTCTGCAGGTGAGAGTGAAAGTCTATCGGAGATGCTTATTTTCCTAGGGAAATTCTAATCCCAAGTATTGCATGAAGGATTTTTTTGTTTGGAGAAGGAGGAGACTTGTGTTGGGGAGTAGCTGCTGACATCGTATCAAAAAGTCAGCAGAGAAAATTGGTAATTCCAGCAATCCCAAAGTATGCTGAATAGAGACACAGCTCAGTAAATTTTAGTCTATGGTGCAGGTTACTAAGTTACCTTATATAGGACTTGATAATCCTGTCTTCACAATCAATGTGCATAACTTGCTGATTTTATGCACATTTTAAAGCTCAGTAACTGAAAGAAACATACCAGATTCAAGTGGCTAGATATGTAGTTGTCAGAATGATAATCAAGTTAGCCCTAGTAATTTGGGAAAATAAAAAACCTCAGTTCTAAGCCCTCCAAATAGCAGAGTATTACTTAAGAAAAGTAAGGTGAAAATATCATTTTCTTATAAAATCCTTGTATGTCTTCCACTCTACAGTGTATCAGCAAGGACTTTGAGATGGGAAGGTTTTCTTGAATAAGCAGCTGATTTTATGTAATGACGAATCTGTTCTACACCCATGTGTGGATAAATTATCTGGTTGCAGATGAATGTACATATACGACCCACTGCTGAGGTTAAAAACTAAGGACAAGAACCCTGATAGAAGTAATCCTTTACCAAAATTTTGACAGAGAGCATAAAAAATTGTGGAATTTTTTTCCCCAAAATAACATGTAAGCCAGTTTTGCAAAGCCTTTCAAGAAACTGATGTGAAAATAAAAAGAGTAACCAATGTTTTTTTGGCTTAGTTATCACTTGATATGCTGCCCGCTTTGAGGCTGCTGTTCCTGTATTTCTAGTCACAAGTTTGGACACTCTAGCTCTCTTACTGGCCAGCTGAAAAAGCAAAAATCAAACTGTCAGATGCCAGAGGCTGGGGCTTATTTTCCTTCAGCATGTGGTGGTCTGACTATGATCCAGACTTCCTGGATCTGTTTCCTAGGCTGCTATTAATACTTCGGCTGGCTGGAATCTATGCTTCTTTTTGGGGATCACTGACATTGCTTTCTGTGGTTTGTTTGCATCAGCCCATATTTGTGTCAGATGTGATCCTCCCTATGCCACTACATACTGGCCTGGAAAGTACATGCCTGTAGATCCAATAAAAGCATTGCTCAGTGATGTGAAAATATGCTGAGAAATTGCAGGAGATTGTATCAGCTCTCCTTAGTCATGGTATGGTTCACAAATAGCTTGCAAAATTTATCTCAAATACCCAAATGACTAAGAAAGAGTTAGAATGGAAACATTGTAGCACCTGTTAACAAGAAGATGGCAGCTTCAAAGATTTTGTACATCCAGTGGAGTAGTACGGCCTGTTTAACTTGTAAAACTCATGTATGTATCATTGTCACCTTTTCTTTTTCTGGAACAGTTGGGTATTTAGAAGAATTTACCCAGTAACTGACACAGAAGCTGTAAGCCCTCAAGCGGGTGTTGGCCAGAATGTGTCTCTGCTTGGAAGAGTCCTTATGTAAGGAGGACAGCACCAGATTTTCAACTGTATTTAGAGCTGGATCTTCAAATGAGCTGGACCCTAATGATGTGTCTAAATGCTGGGTGTCTAAATGGGAGTTGATCTCTTCTTGGAGAGAAGATACATGTGTATGAATGTAAAGTCTGTATTTATCTCCTCACCTAGGTTACTGAGCTATGGAGGCGTAGTTTTCCCATTTTCTTGCTGTCTTGTTCTTGCTGTCAAAACTGGGTTGATCTGAGCATTGGTAAAATACTGCCAGTCTAGATACTGGCCTTTTCAGCAACAGGAATCATGCTATTCTCATCAGCAGGTTTAGTGCTAGTTTAAGTTGCTTGAAGATACAGTCAACTTTTTATTTCAGGGTCGGGAACCTTTCCTTTATTAGGGACCAAACTGGACTTTAAGTACAGCTGGTAGGCTGTATAAAAATACACCTCAGCAGTATTCATTCATCACCAGCACTCCCTCAGGCCTACCTTGTCAGCTGTGGAGCACTCCTCTTCTCTTCCCTCCCTTCACCATAGCCAGCACTGTGCTCCAAGGGACTGTTTCAGTACACATTGTGGCCAGTGCACTACACAGTGCTTACTGCACATATCACTCCAGTTATGCACAGCAGTACTCTGCACCATGTTGTGCTGCTCTCCTCTCCTGTCCATTACCTGTCTCATACTAACCATGGTCACTACCTCAAAGGGAGGCATCCCTCTGGTTTGCTGTTTCCAGCTGCATCCCCAACCTTGCATGACACAGAGCTTTCCCTGTGTCTGCCTTGTGCCCAGTTTCTCTCCCACTGCTGCAGATGTAGAACAGCTCACGGTGGGAGCAATGCAGTGTAGTGAGTGGCGCATTTGGTGGCTTTATGTGCAGAGAAGGGTACAGGAAGCTGCAGGTGCAAGAGGGTGCACACAAAGGACAGGCTGAGAAGGAAAGGGACAGAGAACGGGCAGAGTCATTGGAGTTGGAGGGAGGGAAACAAGAAATGTAGGGGAGAGGGGTTGAAGGAAGTAGCAGGATGGAGAAGGAGATATGTGTGACCATTTCCGGTCACTTCAAGGCCTGGATCTGGTCACTAGTTGTTGCCCTTTTCCTGTTTCATCTGAGACTGAGGTGGGAGCAGCCAATATGGACGTGATGGTTTTAAAGGAGGGTAAGAAAAGGAGAAAATGTCCTCTTAAATGTGGTTGTGTGTTTTCTAGTAGACATTTTCATTTTCACTGCTAGCTTGTCAGGCATTGCCTTGGTTAGAAGGGAGAGCCATCTGGGAGCTGCACATGTGGGAAGAATTGTAGGTGTGAGCTACAGTCACTGCAGCGGGTATACCTTTACATTTATATTAGCAGTTGTTACCTGTGAAAGGATGGCTTTATTTATATGTCTCATTTATAATTGCTTACCAAGCTGGATTCATGGCACAGGTGTTGACATTTTGTGGGTCTTTTAAATTAATTTTTAATGCACAAATATTATTTAAACTGGACTGCAGTAACTTGACTTGTAGGTTCGTCAGCTTGACTTGATGATCCATTTTACAGTGCAATTGTAACAGAGAAAGTGTCAGTGGACAAGACCATCAGAATGTTTCACTTTTTTCTTTTCTCTTCTCTGGGAACTGCTACAGGCACAGCTGATTGCACAGTCCATAGGTCAAGCATTTAGTGTGGCCTACCAGGAATTTCTGAGGGCAAACGGAATCAACCCAGAAGACCTTAGCCAGAAAGAGTATAGTGACTTGCTCAATACCCAGGACATGTACAATGATGACCTGATTCACTTCTCCAAATCGGAAAACTGCAAAGATGTATGTCTCATTTTTTTCCATAACGGCATTAAGCTGCTCTGTACCAATTGCAGGCCCATGCTCGCAGAAATCAGAAATCCATTAATACTTCCTATAAATGACCTCCGTGAGCCTAGAATATCCTCCCAAGTAGGACACCCTGTCATCAGTTCTGTTTCAAAGGCAAACAGTGAACCCAAAATTTATCAGCAGTGAAATGATTTACCATCTGTTTGTGTTCTTTTTACCAAACAGTTTTCAGACGTGTTTGACATTGTACGTTAATGAAATGAATTTAAAACAGATTAACAGAGTAATACAATTTAACAGATTACAGTAAACAATATAAAATTTGTAGAGGCACGGGTGTTTGTGAAAGTGGCTGATTCCAGATTTTAAAGGATTATATTTGCTGAAAGGATTTGCAGCTTGGTTAATAAAGATGAACCAGTGCACCACTGCAACACACAGATAGTGGTTTTCCAATCCACAGTCATAAACTCTTGCAATCTTTTCCTGTTTAGCTTTGTTCACCAAAGCCCGTAGCACCAGGGTTTCTTCCACTCCAGTTTCCTCTGCTTATATGCAGAAATAAGTTGTGAGGGGTGTTTTGCACTAAGCAAAATCTATGTTATGTCGTGTTGATTATTTCATGTTTGAATACAAATGAAATGTAGAAAAATGTGTACCTGTACCCTGTTTTGTTTTGCCTTTGAATTAGAAACGCAGGTTGCAATTAAGCAGAGGTATGTGTTGGTTGGTTATGTGAATGTTTGGGAGGGGGGGTTTTAGTCAGTTCCACAGGTGTGAAGAAGCTTGTTTTTGAAACACTTTTTCTTATGGTACAGGTTTACATTGAAAAGCAAAAGGGAGAAATCCTAGGTGTAGTGATTGTGGAGTCTGGCTGGGGATCCATTTTGCCTACAGTTATCATAGCCAACATGATGCATGGAGGACCAGCAGAGAAGTCTGGGAAGCTGAACATAGGGGACCAGATCATGTCAATCAATGGGACCAGTTTGGTTGGTTTACCACTCTCAACATGCCAGAGCATTATAAAGGTATGGAGAATGTTTCTGGAAGTTACACATTTTAAAAGGGTTACATAATAGGAGAGCAGAAAATACAGAACTCTGAAGTAATTTCTTACCAAATGTTTGTATAGGACTCCATTTCATGATCTTTAAACTACAGTGGGAATTATGGAACACCAATTTTCTGACTCCCAGAAAGTGAGCTGTGCCATTTACTTGTATAGACAAGGACTCTGCAGAACTTCACTCCACAAGAGAATATTTTGTTTGGAAGGAAGGTATTACCAGATATACCTCTGAAGACACTTAAAATTTTATGTGACGAATGGAGGCACAGCTGCCTAATACTGTCTTAGGCCATATTAGCTGTTTAAATGCCTCCTAGTATTTGGCTGAAATGGATGGTTTTTGTTTGTTTGTTTATAACTATTTTTAAAACTTTTAAACTTTGAATTAAAGACATACTTATCCTCTGTAGAAACTTTGCCTGAATTATTTGAAAGTGTGATGCTTCTCTTCACTTGGCTAAATGGGATATTTTAATTAGAAGAGCTTTCTTCTAGTTGTCAGAAAAGTATGTGACTGCAAAAAGCATGCAGGTCAACTGGAACTAAACAGTGTCTGGGGTAGCTGTAGCGTACAAGGGAATAGGTATTTAAACGTCAGAGTTTCAAGAGCTGGAAAGATGCATCACTAGGGAATGTTTGAGATGAAGCTATATGGACTTTGTTATTTATCAAAATAGCCACTCCTATGTGGAAAGAGCTCCTGCAAATCATAACATGTAGACACGTAATGTAATGCTGGTGGTGTACTATACAGAAATCCTTCTCTGATTTCTAGGAATATGCCTGTTAACAATAAACTTATTTATTTAGGCAACTTTCTGGTAACAAGTTGTATTATGTAATATGGTTTTTTGCATTTTGCACTTTTTTAAATTGCAAAGTAAATTTTGCATTTACAAAGTAAATTTACAAAGTAAAAAAAATTTACAAAGTAAATTTTTATTTTTTGTCCATGGATTAGTTTCTTAATATTTGAACTTAGATATTTGCTATAAAGACTTCCCATTCTGGTTTCCAAAAATGTTAATGCTGAGTTCTGATGTGTAATAGATGCATAAGTCACTGAACCAGCCATTTTAGATTCAGTGAGTAGAAGTGATAGCCTGGAAGTGTAGCGTGCTAAAAACATGGCAAAAACAGTCTTACATTTGTGAAGGAAGGGAAAAAAAAATCATATTAAATATCTTTGTGCCAGCTTCAGTGGAACAAAACTCCCTGCAATTTTAGGCTTTTCATGTTAGCCATACTTGTTTCCTATCCCACATCATTTTTATTTCTAAAACTGTGATGAGTTACGCTTCTCTGATTCAGAGCCTTTTGAGGTGGACTTTCGTTGTGCTCGTCTGTACTTTCTCAAAACAGAAACAAGTAGCTTTGCTGTTTCCAGCTTCTGCAGACCTTTCTCTTCCTCACTGATACTTACTGCTGTTGCCATAGGAACTGCTAACCATTTATTTTGTCCTTCTAAAGAGAAGATGGTCTGTATGTTTGCAGGTCTTCATAACCATACATCTGGGGCTGTTCATATAGCACTTCTGGTAACGGGTATATATACTACTGAATGATCTAAGCACACATTTAAATGTGGCAGAAATATCTCAGGATTTCAGATTTCTTTAGCCTGCTGTAAGGACTTCTATGAAAAGATGAGAATATTATGTAGATAAGAAGAATATCTTGCAAGCACTTCAAATAAGATAATTTCAGTATTATTGATGTAATCTGTGCTACTAATTGACCATAAACCAATCGCAAACTGACAGAGCTTGGAAGAAGCTTTCCATATGTGGTGGTTATTCCCTAACTGTATTATGCTAGTATCTTTTTCAGAGGCATCTGGTGCTGGCTACTATCAGAAGCAGACTCAGGGACTAGATAAGCAAATAAGTTGGTCAAATGATGCAATTGTTTTGTTTCTGATCAGCATATATTACCAGTCTGCATAATACTGGAAATTAGCCACTTTTGAAATATATGCACTGTCTGTAAAATTAGAAAATTATTTGTTGGGGACCACATTACTTTTTTTTTCCAAGGAATACATGTAAATAACCTGCACATTTGTCAGGGAAGTAAGAGCGCAATATCAACTCTGTTGAGGGCATGTAACCTGAGTGAACTCAGATGACTGAAGTTAGACACCTAAATTCCTCCTAGAAATGGGCATTTCCAGTACTCTGCATGACTCCTACCATCCTGGATTTAGAAGGCTGAGGCAAAAGCCCCTCAGACTTTTGAGTAAACATCGTACCCATAGCTTAGTACAGGTTGATTAGTCCCTGTCTTCTACTATGTGTGTTGTTGTGAAGACCTGCGTGTAGAAGATGAATGGCCCTTGGGCATGTCTGGTGTGCTGCTAACTCCTCACCAGAGTGGAGGAGTCCATAGTGATGGAAGAGATGGAGTTCAGACCTTCTTTCTGCTGGGAGTGGCGTAGAGGCAGTTCCTACAGCCACGTGCTTTGTTGTTTTGTGTTCACATGCCCGTTCTTTTGGAGCCACTTTCAATAATGAGCCAAGCTGAGCTTAGCACTGTGTGGAAGTGAGGGCAGCTGTTTCCCATGTGATGATTGCATCCAGTTTAAAGGCAGGATGGCAGTCTAGTTATTCAAGGCACTGCTGAATCTGGAGTTTAGCTCAACAGAATCAGCAGCAGTAGACTGGTTGTAGAGACTTCAGTGTATTACCTTAGCTATAGTAGGAATTATTTTTCAGAATTAAATGTTTTGAAGTCAGTGTCAGATACCTGTTAGTTGCAGTGGGACCCAGATTTCAATTGTACATATAAAAGGAATTCAGAAGTAGGTACTGGAATTGGTAGGTGTTGTATTAAGTAAGGTGGAAGTTGCTGTATTCTTTATAAAGCATTTCTTCCTTGAAGTGGATTTTATTTATGTATTTATTTATGGCTAATCCTTTGTGTGAATGAAGCATTTCAGAAAAATATCTTAACAATCTCCAAGAGCTCTGAATACTTGAAGTTGTACAAGGGGTCAGATTGCAGTTATCTGCATTTTTACATTTGAGTTTTCATGGAGCCATACAATCACAGAATCTCTGAGGCTGGCAGTCACCACTGAAGCTGGTCTAGACCAGCACTTTGGTTCAAAGTAGAGCAAGTTGCTTAGGGCTGTGCCCATTAGGGTTTGAATAACTCCAAGGTTGGGTACTCCACAACCTTTCTGGGTAATAGCTGTTCCAGTGTGTTACCACCCTGACAATAAAAATATTTTTTCCTCCTTCAGTTTTCTTCTGGTAGCAAGGAGTTCATGATGAATGTGATATAACTCATTTAGAAGGGAGGAGGAACGGAAATTAGGAGCACTGCTTATACAAGCATGTTATGAGCAGGACCTGCTGTTTGCTTGACAGAATTGAATATATCCCATTAGGGAAGCCACTTATTTGTAACTATCTTAGCTACTTACTTAAATTTTATTTCCCATCCACAGTCATTTGGTGAGCTGCATAGACCTGTTTAATATTCTTTTTATACATGATTTGTGTTATCTAATGAAGAAGTTGCCGATAGGAAACTAGTTTTCTTAAAACAAGTTCTTGGCAAGAAAAATCTGACATTTATCACTCATTTCACTGAATATTCTGATGCTTGTGTCTGGCATTCAGTGATGAGATTCTGTTACAATGCATACAAAGAGCTGTTTATCAGGGCTGTTCCCATGTCGGTATTTTAACACTTTTCCCACACACACACAGTGTTTATGTTAAATGTTTCACTCTGTCTTTGCCAGCATTTTTCATGGTGATTTCTTTTCGCAGGGTTTGAAAAACCAGGCCCGGGTTAAACTGAACATAGTTAGGTGTCCTCCAGTAACCACAGTCTTGATCAGGAGACCGGACCTCAGATATCAGCTGGGCTTCAGTGTGCAGAATGGGATTGTAAGTAGCTTCCGTGCTCTCTGGTTAAGCTTTAGTATACATGAAATTTCTTAACCATTTGTGGGTTAAGTTTCAGTGTGGGAAGAGGGAAGCTGCCATTTTCTCCCTTACAGCAAGCAGGACTTTGCATGTGTGTTAAGTCTAAGATATAAAAGCTGAGTTAATCAGAGTTATTTTTTGTCTTTGACTCTACTTACTTCACAACTTTATAGTCAGCCAGAGAAACAGAAAAGCTGTTTTAGGTTAGAGAAACAAAAATGCATAGCAGAGGCTGCTTTCAATCTGCATCATTCATGTCTCTAACCAAGCCATTGCATGATCTCAGCAATGAAAAAGAAGACAACTGTCCTTGATCCTCTTTTGTTGTAAGGCATCTGCATACTGAACATTGTTAAAGTGTGGTCCTTCATACACTCTTGAATTTCCAAACCACAGCACATGTGATGTACAACACAAACAGTCTTTTCTGACAGTTTGTTCTGCTCTTGGAAGAGAATATCCAGTAGTTACTTGTCACTAACAAATTCTACTTTGAATCAGTGATCGATTACATTTTAGAATTTGTTGCAAGCCTCTGTGTTTAAATGCTGATTTACAATTTACAGGCAAAAATGGGTAATCTAAAGCCTCTGTTCCTTATCCAGACCCTGATAAATTCGTCCTTTCCTTTCCAGATCTGTAGCCTTATGAGAGGAGGTATAGCAGAGCGAGGAGGTGTGCGTGTTGGCCATCGGATCATTGAAATCAATGGACAGAGTGTTGTAGCAACACCCCATGAGAAAATTGTTCACATTCTCTCAAATGCTGTTGGTGAGGTAAGAGCAGGCAATGTGTCTAGACAATATAACCTAGTTCATTGCGGTTACCAGTAACAACCAGTGGAAACCAGTAACAAGTGGTGCCCCTCAAGGGACCATACTAGGACCAATACTTTTTAGTATCTTCATCAATGACATAGACAGTGGGATTGAATGCACCTTCAGCAAGTTTGCAGATGACACTAAGCTGAGTGGTGCAGTTGATAAGCTCGAGGAAAGCGATGCCATTGGAGGGACCTTGACAGGCTTAAAAAGAGGGCCCGTGTGAACCTCATGAAGTTCAACAAGGCCAAGTGCAAGGTCCTGCACCTCRGTCTGGGAAGTCTCCAACATCAGTACAGACTGCGGAATGAATGGATTGAGAGCAGCCCTGCAGAGAAGGACTTGGGGATACTGGTGGATGAAAAATTGGACATGAGCTGGCGATGTGCACTTGCAGCCCAGAAAGCCAATCATATCCTGGCTGCATCAAAAGAACCGTGGCAGCAGAACAAGGAAAGTGAGTTTGCCCTTCTACTCTGCTCTGGTGAGACCCCACCTGCAGTACTACATCCAGTTCTGGGGTCCCCAGCACACAAAGACGTGGACCTGTTGGAGCGGGTCCAGAGGAGGGTCACAAAAATGGTCAGAGGGCTGGAACATCTCTCCTACGAAGAAAGGTTGAGAGAGTTGGGGTTCTTCCRCCTGGAGAAGAGAAGGCTTCAGGAAGACCTTATTGCAGCCTTTCAGTACTTAAAGGGGGCTTATAAAAAAGATGGGGACAAACTTTTTAGCAGGGCCTGTAGTGACAGGACAAGGGGCAACGGTTTTAAACTGAAAGAGGGTAGATTTGTTTTGGACATAAGGAAGAAATTTTTTACAATAAGGGTGGTGAGACACTGGAACAGGTTGCCCAGAGAAGTTGTGGGTGCCCCACCATTGGAAGTGTTCAAGTTCAGGTTGGATGGGGCTTTGAGCAACCTGATCTAGTGAAAGATGTCCCTGCCCATGGCAGGGGGGTTTGGACTAGATGATCTTCAAAGGTCCCTTCCAACTCAAACTGTTCCATAATTCTATGATTCTACTCTATTAACCTGTTGCTATTCAAATCTAAAAAGTGGAAGCGAGAACAAGCCAGCACATAATTTCTTTTATTATTTACTCGTAGTTCTCGTATGTTTTAGAAGAACCCTAATCTGAAAATCATAGAATCATAGAATAGTTTGGGTTGGAAGGGACCTTTAAAGGGTCATCATGAAGGGACATCTTCAACTAGATCAGGTCGCTCAGAGCCTTGTCCAACCTGACCTTGAATGTTTCCAGGGATGGGGCATCTACCACTGGGCAACCTCTTCCAGTGTTTCACCACCCTCAGCATACAAAATTTCTTCCTTATATCTAGTCTAAATCTACCCTCTTCTAGTTTAAAGCCATTCCCCCTTGTCCTGTCGCAACAGGCCCTGCTAAAAAGTTTGTCCCCATCTTTTTTATAAGCCCCTTTTAAGTACTGATAGGCTGCAATAAGATCTTCCCGAAGCCTTCTCTTCTCCAGGTGGAACAACCCCAACCCTCTCAGCCTTTCTTCATAGGAGAGGTGTTCCATCCCCGTGATCATTTTTGCGACCCTCCTTTGGAACCGCTCCAACAGGTCCATGTCTTTCTTGTGCTGAGGGCTCCAGAGCTGGACACAGTACTCCAGGTGGGGTCTCACCAGAGCAGAGTAGAGGGGCAGAATCACCTCCCTCGACCTGCTGGTCACGCTTCTTTTGATGCAGCCCAGGGTACGGTTGGCTGTCTGAGCTGCAAGCGCACATTGCTGTGTTCAATGTTGATTTACAGTTTACAGGCAAAAATGAGTAATCTAAAGTCTCTGTTCCTTAACAGATGTGTTCAAAACACATTTTGTGTTCAAAATACGAAGTGTCCACAACTTTAGATGGTTCATTGATACTAAACATACTGTTTCATAAAATCACCACCTGCAATACTTTAATAAGGGTATGAAAACTCTCAGGTTTTACCTTTCCCTTCTGTCCTGTATGACCTTAGCTAGTTCCTTCAGCAATGCTCTGTTGTAGTATGCATGTTAGGAAGATTGATTAACTTGTCATGTTTCCTCTAGATTCATATGAAGACTATGCCAGCTGCCATGTACAGACTGTTGACTGCGCAAGAGCAACCCGTTTACATCTAAAGCTGACACCTCACCGTCACAATGTGCATGGAGGATGTTTTTCCTCATTAGTGCTTGTCTCTCTAGTGCTGCATTTCTGTGTCTGCAGAGACATTCTCTCTCTCCTTCACAGACATAAACACACTATCTCTCTCTCCTCCCTGCCTTTTTTCCTTTTCTCCCCACCATTTGCCTGTATTTTGGGAAGGGGCAAAATCTATCTATGGGACTATTTTGGTTGCATCTTTTTACAAGTAAAACTTCTTGCAGTTCTACATTCAAAACAGGAAAATTACAGCAGCATTCTTCACAGCAGGATTCACAAAGAAGATTGACTCTGCTTCATGCTGCATAATCAGTTTTATTTTTGTGGCTATAATTTGACAAACTGAGTAAATTAAATGTTGCTGAATGAAAGATGTCTTTACCAAACAGATAAAAGTATAGGGTGCAAAGTGTTCTCTTGGATGTCCTGCATATGACTTTACTTTTCCTGCCCTATTTTCCCACAGGCACTGAGCTCAGTATTAAAGGTTTATGTCTGTAGGGAAAGTAGAATATCAAAAGGATAGTTTTGCCCTCAGGAAGAATTACCTGCTTATGAAGACTTAGTAAATGCTGCTGTTGTAAAATGGACTGTCCAAATGCACACCTTTTTGATTCCCCTCTGTCATCAGTTCTTCATGATAGTAGGACCCCAAAAGGTACTCTGTGAGTTGCTGAAATATGTTACGCTTGCATTACTTACACTTAGTAATTTGGGAGGCATTTTTTACAGCTGCCTCCCCCTCTCTGCCCCCAGGTTTCTAACTTTTTGTTTTCTTCTACTTTGTTTTTAAATGCAACATGTCTTTTATAGTCCCTTGCCTATTTTAGAGGTTAAAGGAGGGGGGGAGGATCTTTAAATATTTAATCTACAAGAGAAATAGTAAGGGGCTTTCCTGAATAGCTACACTTTTTCTAGGCTCTTAATTCTGAATTCGGTGCACACAGCCATGTGTGCCGGTGTATATAGACATTTTTAAAATTGTGCTTGCTATTTATGAAGTTTGAATATAAGAGATCTGCAGACTATTCTAAGTAATTTTGTTCTCTGAGCCAGTTTTAACATATATATTTGTCCAAAGACCTGTCTAATTTTATTAACTTTCTCTTTCGTTCATGATATAGATAACAGTGGAAGGGATGAGGTGGGAATAAACTTATTTATTTTGTTATATAATTTAACTTGTTATTTTTTCCCATATGTATGGCACTTAAAGGAGATAGGTGTGTACTATATGCACTTGTATGAAGATGATAAACTGTAGGGATGTATGAAATCTAGGATTTGATTGACCTCTAACTTGCATGCTAGAGACAAAAGGGGAAAAAGGGGTTGGGTTGTTTTTTTTTTTTTAAGAGGGCGGGGGGKGGGGGAAGCAGCAGTGGCTTTTCTTCCTAGTGAGTGGAAAATTCTCCATTCTCTGTAGTTAGTTTTTACCAGGACTATATACTGTTGTTAATGCTGAAATTGAACCATGCCTTTAGTCCAGGCTTATAGTTGATTTCTTTTAAAGAAACAGTTTCTGCTGTGTTTTACTGTGATAGAAAGGCTCAGTGAGATAAAAATAAGAGCAGGCCACACACAGCCACACACCACTTCTGCTTTGCACATGTGCTGTTGGTAATAGTCACTTGTTTCTCAATTATTGTGGGGTGGACTGTGCAATGTAAGCGTTGTTTGCAGTCCAGTAATGATACCTAGACATTACTACGGAGATTCATGGAATTGGATGTGTGTGTGCGTACGTGCATACGCACGCTTGGTGCAAACACTGCTGAGAGCCATTGAGCACTCCTGCTAGAGGTCCATTTTTGGCTTTCAGAAATCATGGATATCCGTGGGCTGATCAGAGGTAGAGAATAAAATTTGTATTTCAGTGGGCAGTAAATATTTGAGGGAGATAATGAAGTGGTGCATAAACTATTTGTAGTAAGTGAATATGTTTTAGTGTTGAGATTAATGTATAATGACTTGATTTTACTGCAGTTCTTGTTGTTGTATAATTTAATCCCAATCTCCAGAATAGCAGATTGCACAAGAGAGCGGTGTTAGTATTCCAGGTTGGTACTTCCCTCTGCTACCTGACTGATGCAACTAGATAGTGAATGAATTGTGAGTATATTGTTTAACTGTAGACATCTGGTTTATGATCATTTGAACTTTTTTCCAGAACTTTCCATATATATAGTAATATATGTAAATATGATATATAACCATGTACAATTTAGAAGATTATATACAGTGCAGCCTTTCCATAAGTTGCCTGAGGAAACTCAGTGAACTCTTGAAGACACAGTTATCATGCTTCTGGTTCCTGCTATGTTTACACCCTCAGCTTCGCTTGTTTCTGTGGTTCTGTCCAGCTCATGTGGTGGGGTTTTTAAGTCACTTCACAGGGAAATGATGAAGACCTGAACATACAAATGTGTTTTTGGGACGAAACAACTGTTTCTTTCAAAATCTTGCAGCTAAGTTACTGGCACTTGAGTGCTTGAAGAGTTCATGGTAAATAGGTGCATAACATTAAGCAAGTGAATGCTTGCAGGATCTAGCAAAAAATCTCTGTTTTTCCAATTACAGTGTGTGCGTAAGATTTCTAAACTGGGAGGTCCATAATGTGTGCACGCTTCTGATAAACGTCTTGTAAACAATCCCATTTTACTTTGTAAAGGGAAAGAGTTTCAAGAAAAAGGAGATCGAAAGGGAAAGCTGGCAGTTCTCTAGACTGTTGCAGCAGTTTGTTAGATTACATGTGAATTTTTAACAGATTCAAAGGAACAAACTGCTGGTTTACATTCCTTCTTCAGTGACAGACCTGAATTCTTTTTCATCCTTGCTGCTTCATATAGTCTAATTAACTCTTCAGTGTTTACATTAAGGATGAAACATCCCTTATATTTTTTTTATTGGCAAGTTTCACACATTTGTTTTGAATCTTGTTTGAACTTGAGACTCAGTTGGGATTTCCAGGTTTGCTTGCTTTCCTTGTTTTCTAAATGAAATGTATTTCTGAAAACAGCAATGTGGTTGAGATCTCTTGTACATATTTAGCGCAGTACCTAGACTATGAAGTTGTACTATTGTTCTGTAAAGAGGGTGAATAGAAATTATTGTAAAGCGTTGGGAAAAGTATAGTATTGTATTTGTAACAATATTGTTCTTTGTAAACATTTGATGATCTCTATATATAAATATAAATATATATATAAATATATGTGAGCCTGGAATGTTGATACTGCACATCTACTGAATGTAATTCCTCTGATGTTTTTTGCCACAGGTCTCTGACCTCTGTAATGAACCTGCAGTGGTTTGATTTGGGGGGGGAGGGCAGTGGGGAGAGGAGTGGGCTTTTTGTTTTGGGTGGGGCAGGGTGGGGTGTTTCTGGCCAGCTATTTTGTTGTGGTGTATTTACTGTGCTACATTCCTTTATTTAACAGAGCGCTAATGTCTGTAAGATTTGCAACAATAAAATACAAAACAAAAATACCTCAGACAAGGCTGAGAGTTTGCTCATACTGGTCTGGGGGTTGGTTTGCCAATACTGAACGCATGAATGCTTGGAGGGTGTCTGAACTTCTCTTTTGCCACTTAGTCTGGAGTAATGCTATATGTGTTTCTGCAGATGTGAACCAACGCTATTAACTTTATTTTTAAAACTGCATTATTTTCAGGTAATAAATGACACTAGTGCTCCTAAATGAAGCTGATTCCTTACTTAAGGTTACATCCCAGTTTTTACTGTGTGAAATGTCACCATGTTTGAATCTTCCAAAGATACGTTATTTCATGATGCCTTTTATGTGACAGAAATATTATTTCATTGTCTGAATAACTTTAAATATGCTTTTTTCATAAATGAGGCCTTGCTAAAAATTCTTTACACTTACTATCATTTCTGAAACCACTATTTTTCTTCAAAGGTCATCAGCTTGGTTTATTCTTAAAGACCTATTACTGTTTAAATAAATAAAAAGTGGAATTGTAATATGTCTGTCCTTAGAATAAATCCTAGAAGTGCCTGTGCTAAGGTTAAAAAATATTTGTATAATGAGAGATTGATTATGAAAAACATGATGATGGTATTTGAAAGTCAACTGGCAAAAGGCAACAAAGGAGCATTTCTTCAGGTGAGGCTTCATAGGATTTTCTGTGCTTCATCGGTTGTCATGAGTACTTTGAAACTACAGAAATGAAAACATATGCCACAGCTGATTCAGAAGAAAACTAAATGTGGGCCTTCAGCCACTGAGTGGCTGTTCATAACATGAAATACAAATATTGCTAACATGGGAGAATGAAGTATTTCACCTTATTTGCTTAAATTATAGATTGGAGAAATTGTGAAGTCTTCGGTAAATGGTGCAGCAGACAGGCCGAGGTTGCTTTCTGTGTTTCCCTGCATGCCACCCTCCATCCTGTTTATTACCATTCTTGTTAAAGCTTTACATTCCGATTTCTAGATTACAGACTTCTTTGCATTTCAGTGGATAAACCCAAGTCTGACTTTTCCTTTAGCAGTACAGATATAAATCCCACAGATTTGCTGTCTCACAGGGGACATTTTTCTTGCCCTCACCTCCAGTGTTTTAATGGTTTGGGTCCACACTGGGAGGACAAGCAGACCCCACCCACCCCACCCCAGTTCCAGCACCCTGTATACAGTGCCTTGAAGGCTGGAGAGGTGGTGCTGATAGTCTGTGTGGGGACTGACAGCGTCTGAGAACAGGGCTGGGACTGTGATTTAAATAAATGTTCAGTGCGGGAGCATATGGTAGCCATCGTGACCTGAAGAACATTGTACATGGAGGAGTCAGTGGTCCACGTGTCAGTTAATCTGAGTAGGCCCAGGCCTGTGCTGTGCTGCTGTGTGCTGCTTGTACAGGGTGGCCTTCAGGCATATCCCTTGGCCACAGCATAAATTTAGCTGGTTGCTTGTAAGAGAGGAGCCTGCAGGCAGCCCCTGCTTGGTGCTGGTGGTGACACCACTTGTGTGTCCTTGCCTTTGTCTAGAAGTGCAGCAAGAAGTTCTCATGTGAACATCCTTTTTGTTTGACAGTAGAAGTGATGAATGGAGTTGTTTTCTTCTCAGAAAATCTTGTAATAGCTCAAATGACCAAAATGGGGTAACCCTTGCATGGATGGGATCTGCACAACTTGTTGCACCCTGATCATAGGCCTGTTTGATGCTGCACAACTTGGGGTTCCCAGCAGCTGAAGGGGTATAAGATTATCTATACTATCCTCTTTCTTTATAGCATTAGCTCTAATAAATAGCATTTTAAATGAGACTTTACGGAGTCTGTGTGCCTTTCTTACTGGGACGATGACAAACCAGCACCTCCTGGTGCAAAACACATATGCTTTGGAGTTTTGGTTTTGGTTCTGTCAGTAAGGCAAGAATAATGTCCTACCGTTAAGTGAGAAGGTCACTGAGCCAAAAGAGAACTTCTTTCAGACAGTTTGTATTTTAATTACAGTTTGCAAATTAGCAACCTTTTATGAAGGATAGCATTAGAACTCTGAACACCAGTTTTTACTGAAAGCCTGCTTTGTATCTGAAGGTCTGCATTTTATGACTGGAGCTTTTAATTTAAACTATAGTACGGATAATTTGCAAGGTTCTTTGATACTGCTTTTGACAGCTGCTTCCACAAGAATGGTGTATAATCATACCCCAAACTGCACAGGTTACCAAACTTCAGAGCTAAGAAAATGTTTCCGTTTTGTAACTTCAAATAAGGTGGCACATAAAATGCCCAGATGATTGTGAATGTGCAGCCTGGTAGATTTTCTTCCTGGCTTTTCAGCAGTGTGACAACCACTGAACTGTGATTTCATTGGCCTCCACAATGAAGTGTGACTGTAGGTCCTAAGTTGTCTATAATAGTCATAGCTCATTAGAGAAACTGTTAGATATTGATGAGCTTGGTATACAGGAATAAGGTGTATATATACATTTAGCAAACAGAATTATGTATAAGGACATTATCCATGAATCTGCATGCTGACTTTTTTGAGAGAGGGCACCAGTGATTCTTAGGAAACCAAAGAATTTTAACAGCATGTTAATTAAGAGGGAAGCTTCTCAGACCTAGCACAAAGTAAGTAACTGCAGCACATATGGGAAGGGAGCTGTGGTTCATTCAAAAACAGGTTCATTGTTGCTGTAAATGTCAATCCTAACTACTTCTGTTTCTGTAAAACACTCTAGAAGGGACATTTTTTTTCCTTCTCCAGTACAATGTTTTTGGATACCCTCATTTTCTTTGCCACTGACCACCTGGCATGACTGCTCTCCTGGAAGTCTCCCCTCCATTGAAACCTAGTGTCTATTTTAAATGTTTATATTCCAGCTCAGCCAGGCAACATATCATTTATGCTAATTCTCATGCTTTCACAGTGGCAATTTTGTGCAGAATTTTTCCCCACTGGATGATTTTGCCAATGAGTAAATTAAGATGGCAGAAAAATGTCTCTCTGAATCCTAAGCAATTGGCTAACAGGCTTGTGCCCTCTCCCTCCACTACCCTGTCATTTCTGATAGTCTGCGTGCACATATGTATAGGGGTAGGGGGAACAGGGGAAAGACATACAAATGACTTTCAGAGAAGTAAACTGAAACCAGGTACCATTTTCCCCCCACACACACTTTTAAGTCCATCTTTCATGCATATCCTTATGATAAGCATCCACTTAGACACTGGTGCTTCTTCCTACTGTTTTTACCCTGTCGCAGTCTGCATGTACTCTGCCTTTCCTCCCTGTTCTGTCCCATACAGCATCTTCCATGGCTTGTGTGAATTTCCCCACTGAGTGAGGAGATGTCTGTGCTGCTCCTTCTCCAGAAAGGCATCTTCAAGCAAGACCACAGAAGTTCAGGAAGCAGTGGGAAGAGAGACAGTATGACAGATTGCACTGAGTTTTGTGCCCCTGTTTTAGAATGAGAAGGTCTGGGACTAAGAGGGCAGCATCTCGCCCACTAATAAATTCCCATTGTTCTAACTGGTGGCTTTTCCAGTGGGTGAGATTTGCAGGAGGAGCGGTGAAGGCATCTGTGTTTGAGAGAGTGCTGTTGATGAAGGGAGACTTTTTCATTAGTTCTGAAGGCTGCCTGGACGGGAAATGAGACCGCATTTGCAAATGGGAAGGGGTGTGCGAAGTTTATCTTTTGAATGTATGATAGCTCATAAAGCTGGCAGTTTTTTTTTTTAAAAAAAAAAAAAAGAAAGAAGCTGCTGGTGGGAGACTGGTTCTGCTGAAAGAGATTTGCATAAACTTTTCCTTGAGGGATAAAAAACACTTCAGGAAATGAAAATCATTCTTCTGTTGCTAAGGGCTGCACTGTCCCTGGAACTGTGGTGATTAAAGTTAGCCACTAGACACCTTGTAGCTGCTGAAATCTTCGCATGTTTTAAACTTGTTGAAATAGCATTAAGTGTGAGAAGTGTCCTTTACATTATCTCTTGCTGAGATTCTAATTATGACTAAGAAAAAGAAATGGGCTATGCTACTGTGTCTCTCAGTGCCTGATGATAATTAAATTAAAACTTGCTACATTGTTTGGGCAACTCATTTTTTTGAAACTTGCAATGTTAATGGTTCTAATACTTGTAGAGAAACTTAACCTGTATTTTGGAAAACTACTCAGTTTGCGAGAGCATTATTTTGCAGTAGATTTGCTTCCTATCTAGAAAGTATTTCATCTTTTCTGGATCAGTGTGGCAGTCAGAGAGGTGTGCAAGGCAGGCTGTAAATTCCTGGCAGTCAAGGTGCGGTATTAGGTGTAGTGGCTGAAGGGGCTGGGTGCTAGTGGACAAAACAGACTCCTGGATGATATATAGCAAGGACCTGCCTGCCCAGTCCACAGCCAGTAAGGCTGTCAAGTCACTGGTGCAGAATAGAGCACAGCCTGGCTACAGAAACTAGCCTGCTTGGTGTTCAGCCCAGTCTCCAAGAAATATGGGAATTCCAGTATTTTTTGCACACTGATTTAGCTACAAGATTTGCAAGTTATGTTAGTTACATGAGAGAACAGATAGGCTCCTACCCTGACATGAAGTGCCTCAGCTTGTGCATTCTCCATATGAAGTGAGACTGGTTACCCGTAGTGCACCTTGGGCATAGACCTGGCTGCCAGCTCTCTGAAACAGTCCTCTGGGTTGGGCAACAGGTCTTCTAGAGAGGCCTGTCATAACAGAAAGGTGAGTATTGCTCAGAAAAGTTGATGACTCTGAATTTTTTTTTTTTTTTTTTTTTTTTTTTTTCTTTTCCGCTGGTGGAACGGCTGCTGTTGCCACATTGTTTCTCTTAGTGTCTGTTAAAGCATGACTGGCTGAAAAACAGGTCATGTTTTGTGCAGGTCACTAAGGAAACAGCTTGCCTGGCTAATTACTTGATCAATAGGTTTTATAAATAATTGTGGCACCCATCCTGGAGTAATTACCTGGTCAATTAGAAATTAAGAGCTTTGGTAAGCAGATAATTCACTGAAATCAGTTTTTTTTCTCTCCTGTTATCTGAAACAGTTATTTTGAGGCACTGTCCAATGGCTGATAACTTTAGCTCAGGTTAGTTCCATTCCACTGGGATAATGAGCAATTAACTGAATTGTGATCAAGTCTTCCAAAGCATAAGCTTACGTTGCATCCTGGCTTGGAACCCAGGGACCTTTGCAGACTTTTCTCCCAGTAGGGTTGTAGGGAGTTTACATATAGAGTGTGAGGGCAAAGGAAGAGCTGTCAAGAGCTACTGGAAGTATGGTTTGCACTGATGGGGTGCACATGATTTTCCTCTTCCACAGTTTTGGAAGGGCAGTGATTAACTCGGAAAAGGAAGCTAATACTGAAGATTTGAAAGAACTCCTACTTAAGATGATGCATGTAACAAGAAAAGTTGGGAGTTTTAAATGTGATGGAATTGCAAACCATGTAACAAAGCTGAGGTAAAAGCTAGCATAACAAAGCAGTGTGTTCTTGTGGTGTTTTCTTTCTCCTCCAAGACAAAACCCCTCAAATTTTGCTTGCTGTGTTCTTACTTCTGAGAGCAAAATGTATGAATATGCCAGTGCTCCAGCAAACTCAATACCCCTAACGTATTTCCTCAACTAGACAGGAAAAATAAAACACCAATTCCAGTGTAGAGATAAGCATTTTATTTTATTCAAGTTATCATCTTTAATGAGTCAAGCCATACTGCACAGTTTCAACTTCTGAACAAGCTTAATTAAAACTCACTTTAAAGCTTTTTGGTTTTCAGTGGGAAAGCTGTATAATAATTTTTAAATGAAGCTTTATCATTAAAATAGCAGCAGGAATATTTAGCCATCCTGCCGAGACACAGAAGGCTACAACTAGCCTTACAAATAAAATTTGTGTGCCTGATCCCAGCCTCTGGAAATACTTAGTGTATTCCGCGTTAGCAGCATACATATGGAACAGAGTTTAACAAACTATCTGCAGTCAACAGCTTGAGCCAACTGGCGTATACATTTGTTTATTAGCCAGAGGGTGTCAACTCATGGGTCACTGTGGCCTCGTAGTTAAGATTGCCAAAACAACGTTAGGTAGTCACCTGCACGTCTGCAGAGGATTTGAGATCCGACTGCGTACGTGCTTCCAGCGTGGATGTCAGCTGGTACATAACAAGCACCTCCACTAGGAAGTAAATTGCTATATGCCAGCAAAACAACGAAAAAAACCAAAACAAAACAAATCAGTGGGGCTATAGTAACACACACCAGATGAACACAGGCATTGACACTGGCCCTGATACAAAGAGATACAAAGTGCACACATGCATTAACTGTCCTTGCCTCACCCCGGTAAATCAAGGTATAGAGCCATTCTGCTATCTCTCTCGCAAGTTGAGTAAAAAACGCAAATCCATCCTAAGTGGCGAAAGACTAGAGAGATGCAACAAGACAGTATCGTATCACAAACAGACTAGTTGCACCTAAGCAGCCCAATAAAGGCCAGCTGCAATCTGCTCAATAGGCTTTGTAGAATGAGCTTCCCCTTAGGAGTCTGAGCATGAGGGTATAAAAAAAAATGGATTATCAACACACTCTTCCACCCACTTGTCAGAGATTATTTTCCTGTGCAGCATGTATGTCTGACAGAAGTGATCTAGTGAGGAATAAACAGAAACTTGCTCAAAGACAGACAGAAACCAGCTCAAAGTACAGTTTCCCTGACAACGCCAATAAGACTGTGAGGCCGTTCATGCTCTGCTCTCTGGATCCTCCTCTCTGCCAGCTGATCTTCGTCTGTGGTGAAAGTACTCAGGTCACCACAGCTCTCCAGGTGCAGCAATCCAGGATGCCGTCTGAAAGGTAACACATGGGCACTCAATGACATGTCTTGCTGGGCAGGTGTCATCACCTTTAAAAGGAAAAAAAATGTAAATCAGATTTGTTTTCAGGCTCTTGTTCCTTTAAAATAGTTTCTTACCCAACTAGGAAGAAGCTAGTTGTAGTGCTGAGACTAAAACCACTATTTGTCAAGGAGGCATAGGAAGAGCAATCCCAATTGGGAAAAGGAGTGAGTGTTGCCTCTCTCACTCTTTTTTTTTTTTTTTTTTAAAAAAAAAAAAAAAAAAAAAAAGCTGCACAAGAATTAGCTTACCCCAAACCATGGCATGTCAGGTGTTGCTTAATAGGAATCTAAGTGTCACTTCCTGCAGAAGCCGCAGGTCTGTAATAAGCTTCAGGACAGTGTGATAAGTTAAATTCTTATAAGGAATTTTTTTTTCAGCTGTTTCTGTCAGATTTGTTGAGGCTTTTGTTGCCTGTAGGCTGCAGTGGGAAATCTCACTTTATCAGCAGAGCCTAAATTAAAATCTTTGGTGTGTTTTGCGTGAGAACTCAAACCAAAACCAGTAGTCACAGCAAATCACTTGTACTGTGCATGAATCAACTCATCTATCCAAATGGTCTGTAAGCTACCAAAATATTTGATGAAGTCCGTAATGTCTGAAACTTCTGAATATTCATTCCATTAATGTAAGCACGTATTTTCTACTTTCTGCTTTTTTTCCTTTAGTAGTCTTATTTTTATCCTGTGAGCCAATTACAAGAAGTTGCTTTTATTGGGTGTACATAAAAATTTCCTTGTCAGCCTTCATTCCTTCCAGTTTATAATAGTAAATGCTTTATAACATCTCTTCCCTCTCCCCTGCCACGCTCAGTATAAAACACTGTCATGTTATTTACAGTTCGCGATTCTACCACAGAAGACCATCTCCTTCAGCTTTTAAACACACATATATTCAGTCTTCTGAAAACCTTCCTGGCTGCGTGGTTGATAGAGCAAGAGACATCATAGCTGCACAGCCTCTCACACACTCTCTAAATAAAACTAAAGTACTGAAGGAAGCTAATTGGGTCCAAAAACTTTGACACACACAGAGTAGCAAATATAAACCTATACTCCCAAACCAAGGCCAGCCTGGGTTTCCACATCACCTGATAAATACAAGTAACAAAACTACCTGCTCAAGGAAGGTGGCACTGGTGATAGCTTCTGCCATATGTTTCTCATCTGATTTTAAAACAGACTTGATATTTTCCACCAATACATGTATGTCAGGGCTCATGCTGCAGGAGGACTGCTCTAGGATCCACGCCACAAGCCGTTTAGTGTCTGTGTAAGACTTGTAGTCTATCAAAGATTGGGGTCTTCCCCTCAAAGCTCTTGTTCTCAAACTCTTCCTCAAGGTGACAGCGCAGAGTTGTGGTTTTACTTCAGTCTGCGTTGCAGCTTCACAGCTGAGCACTGGTCCTGAAGACAAAAGATCAAACAAAGCAAACAATGCACTTGGTTCACAGTACTGTTCAACAAATATCCCCTGAGATTTCAATCCTGATTCAGTGATGATGCAGTTTAACCACGTAAAACTTAACTGGCATGGTCAGGGTGGCACGCAAGGCTCGCTCTGTATTGGATTTACACTAGAGAAAATGCCTGTAAAATAGAGTAGAACATAGCTATGGTTGAGTGCATATCACATGTCAAAGCGTCTGGAGGAACATTTCTGGGAGAGCTGTTTGTGGGTTTGTGTACATCGGTTCCTTTCTCTTTTGCTTCTGTTCTGACTAGACCTGAAATGAGTGTTGAGTGTTAATGTTAACATACAGTTACACAAAGCAGGTTAAGCAAAGCTTGAAGGCCTTTATGATCTCTCCTAAACTTTTTGTAACTTTCAGTTACTACCAGTCAAGGGGGCTAGTTACAAAATATCCGAAAATAATTGCTAATCAAGCTGGAAGCTAGTAATACTACAAAGTGGAAATTTAATGGGAAAAAAAAATTCAAAATTACCTTGCAAGGACTGAACAAGGGGCAGCAGGGAATCAATTCCACTGCCTTTGGTCCAAATAAAAATCCGCTGCCTTTGGTCTAAATAACAATCATCAATTTTTGGCCCTGTTAAAAAAAATAAGTAAGAGCACCTACAGGTTGTTCAAGAAGCACTTTAATGTTGGCTTTATGCCAAACACAACAATACCAGGACGAGAGCCAAAAGTTTCCAGCAAGAAGCGCACTAACTAACTTGAAGCAACTTCCATTGTTCTGTTGCAACTGAGTTCCCTTTCTGCAGCACTCATGTGTTTAACTCTCAGGTCCAGTGCTGAACAGACCTAGCCTCAGTTACCTCAAGCCTAAAGCACCCAAATGCTTCTGACTGATGGAGTCTCTCTAGAGCAGAAACGCTGTGCTCCACTTTCACAGCTATGAATAGGCTCTATGTCATGTAACTATTGCTTCAGCAGCAGATTCTCCGGGGTGCTGTGGTGGAAGTTGATAGGAGGAAAAGAAAAAACACATGATGTAGCAGAGACATAAAAACATTCCACAAAACAGTAAGTATAATCCAGACAGGCATGCTCCCAATGTTCAAAATAAATGGTTGTTACTAACATGCCCCCTCCCTGCTTACATTTTGTGAGTGCTAATACGTATCAGCAGCTACTATGGGGATTCCAATATTCTCTAATAAAAACTGCAAGACTCTTGACTAGTGGGTTTTTAAGATTGCCAACAGAATCAAGGACTCTGTAGCCACACTAGCAGTTTTCCCACAGCAACTGAATTGGATCACTGACACCAAAGTAGCTGCGACAGACTTCATCGTCTCTCCACTGTGGGTTTTTTATGTTGAGTTTTGGGGTTTTTTGATGCTATGAGGAGCAAGAAAAGGGGTGCAAATTTATAGGCTAATACCAATTACCCAAGCTAATTTTACTTTAAATTGCTCACATCGACAACTGCCCTTGCAAGCTTTTAGATGCCAGTGTACGAATAACACTGAGAAAACCTGTGTGCTCCCTCCTCCTCACCTTCCAACCATTCCTCCCTCCTCCGCAAACTAGCAATGCCTGCTACAGACCCTGTTCCTACATGCGAGAGCCTAAAGAGCAGCAAGACTAAAGTGTTGGGTGCAGAAGGTTTGGCAAAGCACAAACTGTTTGCTGTAATGTAGGTACCCTGTTGGGAGACAGTAGCTGATTTCTGCAGGTACTAGGCTCAAGGTACTAACCTTCTGACAAATGTTCTCTTACGGACTCATTACATAAGCACTGATAGAGAAAATCAAGTCACCTTGAAGCAACTGGCAGTGCAGCACAGGGTCACTTTTAGAGCGTTTTCGCAACGGATTGAAGGCTCTCCTGCACTCTCCTTCTGCAGGCACCGGGCTTGCATATGAAGGTGAAAGGCTCACTCTGCTGGAAGACTCAGGAATTTGTTCACCTGAGTAATCAGGAATAATAAAGGTGAAGGAAAAGTAGTCAGAATAAAGCAGATCTGTAGAAGCCGTTATTGGAGACTACTGATTTTTTTTGTGGCCCGCGCCCCCGCAAAGCTGTAACGATTGGACACAAAAGCCTAGGCGTGCATGTATAGGTGCATATGCCCACACTCACCAGTTACGCTGGTCTAAAGCCTGCTTAAACATTTGCAGAAACCTGTTCAGCCTTATACAACTGGAGTAGCAAAAAAAATACAGCTTTGCCTAGTATAAACCTCACCTGAAACTACCTGACCAGAGAGAAGGGAGCTACAGCTTTCCTGGAGAGAAAACTATATCTCACAGAGCCTGAAATCCTCCTGCATATAAGCAGTTCTACCAAGATATGACAGCGTATGGTCACAGAGGTCAGTCACTGTTTGCAGTTAGGTAGCTCATAAATCCATCACCAGTCCCCATAAGGGAATTAAAAATCTTGTTTCATGAAGTTCTCTATTAAAATAAAGATTTTCCTGAATTCTTGTGATGTGTTTCATCTTTCCAATTAATCAACATTCCTCCTTTTCCTTAGGGTGAAATTATACACTGTGATTCCCACAATTGCCTTTTAGTGAACAGGACAGGATGAAGCTATGTATTTCTCACTAAGCCTGGTTCTGTACCTCCACCTGGTCACACCTGGCATATTACAGGAAACAATGTTCTTGCTCATGCAAGAGCAAAAAGCCAAATTAATGTAAACAGTCTCTTAATCAGAACACGGCAAATGCTTCTGCTGCTACTCTAACAGAAATGTACCAGTGACTGGAGCATTTGAGAAAATTAAGGCTTGGATGATATGTACTTGTTGAGCGTAYCACCTTATCTCCTACAAAAATGCAACCTAGAATCTCTAAAGAGAAGAAACAGTGACACAACCTATATAAAGCAGATACCAGCCTGGAAAGTCAGGAGGTAGGACCCAGCAATAAAGCATTGCAGACCAAGAATCAGGCAGGATTAAAGAATCCATCACCAACTTAAACGTCTTAACACCAGTGCAGTTGTGCTAGCAGTCAGTCCTTGAGGTACAGTGCTGCTGGTACTCTGGAGAAGTGCTTTTCTTAAAATACTAAACAGATGAATGAACCAATTCCATGATCTTATGATAGTTCTTCATAATATTAATGTTTCGGATGYCAGAGAACTGGCTTAAGCTAATGTGTACTGGAAATGCATATACCTAGTATGTGATGATATAGAGCAGCTGCCAAGCATCCCCAGCCATCAGTAGAAGGTTGCATGTCTTCCTACAACAGTCAGCAAGGAAAGTCCCATTTTGCTTGACAGGAGTGCTTTTGAAGTCAGTAAAACCATTTTAGCTGGCACAGAGAAGCTTACAGCTCCTCCTGCAGCAGGCAGCCAGGACTCCCCTGGTTCTGCTGGCAGAGAGCAGCGCGTAGCTTTAGCTTCCGTTGGGAGCTACACTGAGACGATCAGTCCAAGGGAATCATGGCATCATACACAAATGCCCTGGCACAACAGACTACCGGCATCAACTGAAAGTTCAGCTTTTATTTATAGACTGTTACTCTACATCAGCTGAGACAGCCCACGGAGTTACTCTGCCACAATTCCAACATATTCCCTCATTTTGTATTTTGCTCCTGCTGTGGTTTAATCCCAGTAGGTGGCTCAGCCCCACACAGCTGCTCACTCACTCCCCCCCCAGCAGGATGGGGAGGAGAATTGAAAGAGTAAAAGTGAGAGAACTCGTGGGTTGAGATAAAGACAGTTTAATTGGGAGGCGGGGGGGAAAAAACGAAACATACCAAAGAAAAACAAGTGATGCAAAACCAATTGCTCACCACCAGCTGACTGATGCCCAGCCAGTCTCTGAGCAATGGCAACCCTGGAAAACTTCCCCCAAGTCTTTATTGTTGAGCATGACATTATACGGTATGGGACATCCCCTTGGTCAGTTGGGGTCAGCTATCCCTGCTGTGTCCCCTCCCGACTTCTTGTGCACCCCCAGCCTACTCACCATGRAGGGGCAGAGTAAGAGATGGAGCAAGCCTCAATGCTGCGCAAGCACTGCTTAGCAAGAGCTAAAACATTGGTGTGTTACGAACACCATTTTGGTCACAAATCCAAAACGGCACCATATGGGCTGCTATGAAGAAAATTAACTCCATCCCAGCCAGACCCAGTACACCTCCCCAAATACAAATAAAGGAAGAGATACTGCTCAGCATATTTCCTTTTCTTAAATTCACTGCCCCTAGGAAGCCTTGGCATCTAGAAGTAGCAGTGTTAATTTTCTTCATTAAGATGCTCACTTTCTTCTTTATCTGAATTTAACAGCCAGGCTGAGCTTTAAATGTCTCTTTACAGGCCTTTTTATTAGAGAAAAAAAAAGACGGACAAACCAGTTAAAAAGATGGGGAGGAGGGTACAATTTATCACATGTGCTCAGGTCTGCTTGCTTGAAAAGGAAGTTTTTAAAATACAAACAATACCTCAAACAATGCCTCATCATGGCTTGTTTTTTTTTTTTTTTTAAAAAAAAAAAAAAAACACAACAAACTTTCCTGACTCTCCTTCACAACAGTTGCATTTTCTATAGCATTCTTTTCCTGTTTTCCGTTCTCATAACTTTAAACAGTCACTATGCAGCCCTATGTTTGCTATCCTATTTTCGTTTGTGCTCAAAGTGCCCAGAGAAAACAACAGCAGTTTTATCAATAAGAAGTCCTTGAGAATGAAACTTTTTGCTACAACTCTTCTGAATTTCTCTGGTTATCACAACTGATGAGATATCAGAAGCATCCAAGTGGTTGTTTTCAGAGGTTTCAGGTAGACTGCCAGAGCGTAAAGGGAACTTTGAAAGACTTGTTATTTGGTTAAAGTATGGTTTTATGTAAATTTTTTTTTTTTCCTGCCACCACTTAGTAAGGAAAATTTCAACTGATAAACTTCACACCAAAGTTTTCCTGTAGCTTGAGAAGTAGGTTGGCAGAAGAGAAGCCACAGTCAAATAAAAGATTTGGGGCTTCCCCCCTGTCCCCAGGTGTCTTTACTCTCTATATTCTTGTGGTGTGAACGTTGTACAGATAGGCACATAGCCACCTGTTGCACAAAAGACAGTCTGCCCCATAATGGCAAGTTCAAATGAAAAGTAGAACAGATTTTCACCAGGGCTGTACTGGAAGAGCTGCCTGTCACTTATCTGGGAGCCAATAATATTTAACCGCAAGTGTACACTGCAACAAAGATTAGGCTGAAAACAACTTGGAATCATTTCCATGGTTTTCTAAAACACTGTTGAGCAAAGCTTGATGTGGCCTCTACGTGTAGTCTAGCTATGTGCTGTACCAGTATGCAGAAACTATTTAGTAATTCTTCCAGTGCAGGCTGAATAATAGAGTAATTTCCACATTTATCTCGACACAGTACAGCATTATTTTATCCTTTTCCTATTTTCATCAGCAACAAAATGTCAACAGGCACCATCATGTATACAAAACAGATGGAAGCACTGGAGCTGGACATCATTTCTTACAATGTATAGACATAGAGTCAACAACTAACTTGTAGATTAATAAGAAGAAAATATATCTTTCTTTTTGTATCTTAAGAGCAAATGATTTTTTTATGTATTTTAAACATTAATCCCTGTTCCTACTGCCCAAAACAATCACGATTTTGTATCTCTGGCTTGCAATATGGTGGCTGTCTTTCAAAGAAATAATAATGCTGCTGCTACATTAAGTCATCCGGGTTGGGTAGGACTGTTCTAGAACAAATTTTAAAATGTACTTTTTACCTTGAGATGCCTGCSTGTCACTCACTTCCCCCGAATCAACAACTTCCACGAGGCTTATTTGTAGTGCACCTTCCTGAAATAAAATAGAAAAGTTTAAAAATCACAAGCCACCATCTTTTTTCTGGTACTTTCTATGAAGTGCAACATCCACCTTAGAAAGTGAACACTTTTGCTTAATTGCACAGTGACTATGTGATATGTGTTTAATTACACTGCAAAACCAAGTGAATGTCTAAAATTAATGTTCATCATCCAGGTCAACTGATTTTATCCTGCTGAGTATTTTCTGGGAAAAAGCACCTGCCTACTGAAAACACCAGTGAAAAGGGATCAGTGAGCATGGCAAAACCCTGACCCAGTCCCACATGGGAGAAGTGCAGGTAAAGGAAGGGAAGTAAAGCAAGGAGGCCACGCATGGGTCCTCTAGAATAACCAGCAACAGCTGTGCTCCACAGTGTATTTTGCTCCTTCTCCCATGCTCGGACACAGTTTTCCAACTGGGGAAAACTTTTCAACTGTAAAGGTAAGTGACTAATTAAAATCTTCTGTGAAATTTACAGCAAGACACATTTGTAACCAAACATATTCTCCTGCTATTCTGAAATGAAAAGATACCCGACTCACGTTTACATGTTGCCTCGGTACAACCTTACCTTTATAGCAGAAAAACAAGTTACGCTTTAAACTCCTGGGGGCCATACCTGCTCAGAGCTGTTCTGGCTCCACACAGCTTCGTAAGGAGGAGGTGGGTCCAGGGGGCAGAACACTTCAACACCTTTGATTCGCGCTCCGTAAATGTGGGGCAATGGAATCACATCAGAGCCAAGCATCCTGCAACAACCAACACGGAGCAACTCCGTCAGTACAGCTTTCCAGCTGTAGAAAAACATCATCAGCTACCGAACTCCACTGGCTTTCCCGTGCCAGCTCAGATTTTGGGATCTCGGTCACGGCTAATGAACTCGCCAAGAGCTGCAAGAGATTCTCCCAGAAGACTTCAGGAAATGGCTCCTTAGCAGGTGCCTCTCCAAAGTGTTCACCAGAGCTACAAACATCTTTGGGCAATACTGCGCCTGGGAACCCATTTCAGTTTTACTTCACAGAGATTCAATTTTGTTTCAAGAGATTCAAATACAGGTGGTAATTCAAAATGCAATAGCCTAATTTTTGTGAACTACTAAGTTCTTAATTACAACTGAAATTTAAGATACTTCCGATCTCATGTTTTATCTTCAGATACAGCTGCACAGAAAAAGGCAAACTCAAACTAAAGGCTATTTTTGTGATGATGCTTGGCTAAGAATATTATAGTTGATCAATTCACGAAGGCTTATATGAGGCAAATGTACCTCATGGTTAACCTTACTTCTCAGTTTTCAAATTGCTCTCTGAAACCTGAAATACAGCAGAAATCCCAAAGACCTTTTGCTGCATCATCTTCCTCTTAGGAGGTAGCTCTGAGAGGGAAGAAATCAGAACAGTGCCTGGAGAAACTCTTTTTGGCAAATGCCAGTTTTGATAACCTAAGTTTACATTACCCCATTAACACTGGAACAAAGTGTGGTGGTCGACAGCAGAGCTGCCAAGGGGACCTTCCCCACACAATCTTCAGAGAAGTATGTGACCCAAAGAGTTTCAATTATTCTCTGCTTTTTATTACATTTTAAATTGCTGATTTGGTACTGAGCAGGAACCTCAAGCAACACACAGGAGCCCACGTGTTTTGCTCTCTGGACCCATGTCAGGCTTACAGCTATCACTAGCAGATGCGATCTCTCTACAAAGAAATATTACACAAGAGCAAGTCCTTCCTCCCACAGTTTAGGGCTTCTCTGGACACTGGCTGGAAGGAACAAGGATGACTGTGAAAATTACTTTCTTGCAAGCTGAGAGGAAAGGGCAGAGTGAATAGAAATGTCTACAGAAGGCTGCTTACAGAAGAAAAGAATAAAACTTCCAAAAAGAGAACTGGGGAGCACTTTTGTGAAAGGTTCCTGTCAAGGTAATGGAAGTAATGCATGGAGAAATTTGAGGAAAAGAAAGAAAATATTTTGATAACTGGTCATTGCTTTTTTAATCTTAAAAATGGGGGAAATATAACATGTTAAAATAGTTTTTAATTTCAGCCTATTTCATCTGCCCCTAGAAGCTTCAGAATAATTTTGGAGTACGATGGAGATTGATGGTCCATTGACATTACTTCTTCACATTTTTCCAGTACGTTCCTGCTGAGCTTACATTCAATGTAGGCTTCAAAATTATATACTTCTTGACTTTAGTTTTGTTCTTAAACATGCCTGATCTGGCCTACCCAGCTCAGTCATACCTTGAAAATCAATGCTGCATCCAAGAATTATATCACGTTAAAACTTATTACAGAACATGCAACTAGAAAAGCATTCCTTTGAGTCCCTTAATATAGAAGTCGTTTCCAGGATGTGCACGTTTGTCAATCTGTTCTTTATTTCTTAATTTCCACTCTCTCTTTTTACGTAAGCAAGGCGAATTCTTGTGTTAGTCAAAAAGCCAGCAGCTTTCTGAAGTGATGATACAAGAAGGTAACGAATAGGATCCAAAGCTTTTTCAGGGAGCCCCACTGCCGAGAGACTGCTCCAGACCGTGAGGAGGCTCTGTACTGCTGCTGGTGAGCAGGACACTGAAGGGGGAAGGCACATCCTCAGCCACCTCTCGCCCACCTTCTGCACTCATACCTCAGCTGAACAGCAGCGTCAGGGCTTTGGCCTCCCAGAAACTTTAGTGTTTCAACAGCAGGAACACATTCAGTGGTTAAAAAACAACTGTCAGCAGCATATGGGTCAAATTTGAGACACATACTGAATTTGAGAATACACGACTTGGATAAGCAGATTTGCATTTTGGCAAATGCCTCTAGTCCCCAAATGGTACTTTAAACTGGACTGGGGTAGATTTCTAGACCCCAGGTGATTGGTTTGCTGCCCCATATGGATCATCTCTTCCCTTAAATTCACATGCCATATAACACTTTGTATTTTATTCCTCATGTGGGAACTCAGCTGTAACCATTAACGTTGTTGTGCCAATCCTGAAAAATAACTTAATTGCTCTGTCCTTATTTATGAAATAACAAGATTAGAGGTAGAAGTTGACCAGACATTTGTAATGCTAGTTTGTTTTGTCTRCCACTAAATAAGACAAACGTAAGAGTTTTCCCATGAACAAGTGAACAAATCAATTAATTGGCTTTGCTAGCAGTGCCTCTGGCTCTGCAATTTAAAGGGTGGAAGAGAAGGGCTACCTGTTCCAAACATGTCCTTGGCACATGTTTTGATCACCACAGTGTTTCCTTTCTCAAAGGGATGTATCTGTTTTGGAGTCGCCCCAGGTGCAGCTTGCAGATGGTGGCTCACCACCCTGGATGCAGTTCCTGTCACCCCTCTTTCGCCCAAAGGTTTTGTATGCGGGGTCCCTGGCAGCTCGGCACAGAAAGCCAGGTCACGGACGCAGCATGGCATTCAGGGTACAGACCAGGCAGGGAGGGGAGGGAGAAGTGTGAGGAGGCTGACTGAGAAAAGGCCAGGTCCCATCTCAGCCGCTCTGATGGACACCCTGGATCCAGCCTGGGGTGAGTCATATTTCCTCATCTGCCAAGAACGGAAATTAAGTCTGTCTGTTGCTGTAACTTCTGCACTGCTGCATAACCACCCTGAGCACCTTGAAACAAGCAGCCTGATTTCAGAAAGATGTCACCATCACATAAATGTTACTATCAACAAGTTTTAACGCAGTCACAGGCAAGGTAGCTACCCAATATTAGACTGCAGAAGCCTTAAATATTGTTCAGCGGCCCCTACTGTGCTGAAAATAGACAAAGAGAAATACTGCTGCTGGGAAGGAGATAACCATCTAGAATGACAGGCCAGACAAAGAATGACAGCCCAATTTTAAAGCAGGGGAACTGTAACAAGCATATTTCAATAAATACCTGATCTTCCAAAGAGATCATTACGCACATCATTCTGTTCTCATAACTAGTTTGAACCAAGACTCACGTAAGAGGTTTTTAGTAATGTTTGGAATTCAACCCCAGTCTTTGGTGTTTTAGGCAACTTTTTCATTCTAAAAATCTATTCCTGTGCCATTTTACCATTTTCTAGGTAATCCCAGGATCTCTAATTACCTCTGCAAGGACCACAGAGTCTTGAAAGTCATGCACGCTATTCCTAATGAAACAGTGAAATAAACTAAACAGTCCTGTACACTGCAAAAAGCAGGAGTTTTAAACAAGATTAGAATGATACAATCTGCTTAGGCATCATGTTATTTTATGTATAAACATTGTGTGCTCACAGCACAATAATGCAGGCACACCTGAGTCATAAACTAGTAAACAAAGCTAACCTGCAAGTTACTGTGAAGAGCGTATAACCACCTGCAGAATGAAGGATAACAAAACCCACAAGTCACCACTGAATTGCAAAAAATATAGACACTAGTAAGTCCCAGTACAGCAAAATAACAGTTGGTGCTTAATGGACTAGCTATACGATTTTTAGCCCTATTCTTCTTCAAACAACACGAAAATCACCCCCACCAAATTTACATTTTAATGTTTCGTAAGACTAATTATACCAAAGAAGGCAGCCTTCTGCAACACAAAATTTTTCTGCACATTTTCTCTTACTCACGAGAAAATTCATACAGATATTATTTTATCCTCCTCCAAATCCTTCTTCCCTCATCTTTGTAGTAATGAATTAAAAAAAAAAAAGGAGGTGGGGGGGAAGAGATTACAGTGCCTTGTGACCGTCCTCCTTTTCTTTCTGATACGTGAACTCATCCTCCCATGTCCACTCTCACTCCCGCTCCATCCCACAGCTGCCACTGCAGAGAAGCCCAGCAATAACACCAGGTGCGAACCCTGCCTACCGCTCACACCCGAGTACTGAGATAAGGGTACTGATTACTTGGCCTGGCGGTACAATCAAAACATACGCTTCAGCCAGCCCTAATAGCCAAAGAGGGAGAAGGGGAATCAGTCTGGCAGGAAGGTCTGTGGGGGGGCCAGGCTGCCATTCAGAGGTSTCTCGCACAAGTCTTGCCAAGAGGTTGCACCTGGCTTTCTGTCACTGCCCTGACCTGCTCCTGACAGCATCGTAAAAGTTTTCAGCCATGTCAAATTGCAGTATTTCTCTTACCGAGAAATAGTTCCTACAGAATCTGAAGTGAAAACCACAAAATTGTAACCCTCACCCACACTGTATTTACGCTGCCTCCTAACTCAACAGGTTTTTTCTTCTTTTTTTTTTTTTCGCCCCCTAAAGTCACCAACCTTTTTCAGCTAATAACAGAGAAAATGTTCTTTAAAAAAAAAAAAAAAAAAGGAAGATTATGCAGTGTTTCCAAAGACACTAAAAGAAAGGAAGAGAGTGTAGAGGTTTACCTGCGACTTGTTCGTGGAGTACAAGAATGAAAAGTTGCAAAATAGGAGGGAGGCGGCACAGGTGGGACAAAATCATCAGGATCCAAAACGTGATCTTGGTCTTCAATCTGAGATTCATCCTAATCAAATGAAACTTCTGTTAAAAACCTTCTGAGATATAAAAAATTGCTGAACTGTGTAATCTAGTAATACTGTTAGTACCACTGTTTATAGCAGGCAACGCCTKGCACTCACTTACTATGCAGGATCTTCTTGTTGTAAAAATCTGTAAGTAACGCAGGGCAGCCGCTACCAAGCAAACTGTGGTGGTGAGAGCATTCAGGGCACAAAGAGCAAAGAGAACTTTCTGAAGAACATGAAGATTATGGAAATTAAAAGATTAAATCAAGGTATTTGTAAATGTCAAAATAATAGTAATAATAATAAACAACTAAAACAAAAACAAACACAGAAAACACAAGGATGACCATGACAATTACTTCTTAGAAACATATGTGATGAAGTCACATCTTCTGTGGTAATCTCCGAGATTGAAGCAATTTGCAAAAGCTTGTTTTGCCCTATTGTGTGTCCTGACAGAGAGATCCAGAAGGGTTTAATACCACTCAGATTTATAGTCCATCTATTCATCCAAGAATTATAACCTTCCTCTTAAATTTTCTGTGGGAAATCTAGATGTGAGATAGTCACCATTAAAGAAATGTTAAACCACTTTTATATTTGAAGATGATGCTCTTGGGAAGTTGTATTTCAGCAGTTTATAAGCCAAGAAAGGCTGAGAAGATCAAAAGACCAGTGAAGGCATCAAATCATTAGCTAAAATTTACGCCATATTTACCCATGCAGTCTTGTCTGAATTCAGCTGTAGTTTTGGTTGCATAAAACACAGAAAGGATAAGAACTGCATATTGGATCAGCAATGCACTGGTCAAAACCCAGAGATGAGTTAAAAAAAAMCAGACTGTTACAGAACCATAAAGAGCTTCTGACCAGTGTGGAAGACCAGAAAAATAACAGAATTTTTCACGGTAAACACAGCAGTCACCTCAGCACTGCAGTGTCGCACAAGTGTGGACATTATCAAAGCAGTCATGTTAAGCAGTGTGCACAGGGTACCTTGAGAAGAAGGTGAGCAGCACTGCACGACTTCATGTGGTATAGCTTCAATGCAGTCTCTTCTTCTGTGCATTTAGTGAGATGAAATTCTTCACAGCAGAAACAAATCTTGTTTTCACCCATATCCACCTTTAAAAACACAAAATGCCATTTTTTAATTTATTAGCTGTTTTATGCAACATTTTTACCTGCATAATATAGAGCCTATGTGTTAAACTATACCTCTGACTGCAAAGCAGACCGGAAAYACAGGCTCGTAAAATGAAATTTGTACAGTTTGGTACGCCAATAATTCATGCATTAATAAAGCTATATTACGCATACTTCTTATTTGAAAGGAAGCATTACTGATAAGCTCAAGACATTTAAATACAACTTAGTTGTAATCAAAGCTGCACTGATTACTAAGCAACTTCAGTATCCATGCTCCTTCAAATGCATAGCAGCCTGGAAATTCTTTCTTTGACTGACATGTAAGCCACTGTTTGTGGACTGTACACATTTTCTTTGATTCATGAGTATATTTGCATCCCTACGGATGGAATGAAACCCATAGAACATATAGAAAACTATAGTCTCAACCCAGTCAAATCAGTAATAGTTACATCTGTACACCACTGCTGTTTGTAACTTTCAAATTGATGTTGTCATCTTAGTTTTCAAGTAGCATTCAATGTTTCTGGATCTAGGGATAATTGGTTTTTTAGCTGTCAAACTCTCTAGAGTCATAGTGTCAAAAGTCTTCTACCTACACAAACCACTCTACAGAATAATTTATGATTTCAAGAACGCCTTTCAGCTGTACCCTATGCTTCCAACCACAGAGGGCTCCGAAATTCCTGAAACATTTAACCATCTTGTCTGGAATAATATTAACAGTTCTCAGTGCTGCTTTGGTACATTGATATTGGGTGAATCTAGATTGCCAAGTGCTTGTAATCTTGGACTCTCACTGCAATACACCTGCTGGCATGTTAAGGAACAAACAATAGCTTTCTTGAAGTAATAAATGAATGAAAATAAACATTCAAAGATCTTTCCATTAACCCTTAAAGTCCTTCAAGCCTTTACACACGATCACCTTCATCATCAAGTTACCCTGTATCCTTCAGTTTCAATTATTCCATGGTTTCTGGTTCATAAATAGATGTTCTTCTACTTCTTATGACACCCATTTGAGAAAAATCTTTTGCATTCTGTCCTTTCTTGTTCAGATTGCTTTTTCCTCAAGTAGAAGTGTCCTGAAAAGCTAGTACAATTTGATCTACCTTAATTTTTTTCCTCACAGTTCTTGCTGTGGTAGCAACATAAATTGTCCTCACCAGCTGAGGCAAACCAGGAAAAACAATCCCACCCACAGATTATACTGACTGAGCTTTTTGTAGGTTGCTCTCCAGTACCCACTCAGGCTTCTTTCAACAGTTTGTCACAATCTTTGTCACATTATTAAAAAAATCCTTCATGCTAGTTCTTAAATGTCTATGATATTAAAATCAGTGTATAATGCTGGCAAGAGGGATTTTCTAAAAATATATTTGGGATTCCTTCCTACATGGCCCCATAAAATTGTCTAGAAAGCCCTGTACTGAATCGGCTGTGTCTTCAGACCCTGAAGACAGAGGCCAGCTCTTAATGAAGTCAAAAAAAAACATTTCTGGGCTAAGTGTGCTCTTCTAATGAAGAGTAAAACCTTTCAAAACATATCCTTTTGGGGTCTTCAGCTTTAGGAGCTGAACACCTTATGAAGACTCCAACTCAAAAAAGCCAAGTGTTTAGGAACACAGACAATAAAAATACTGTTGCGGATTTCAGTGAGTCTGTTCACAATTTGAATTGAATCAAGGCCTGAAACAGAGAGTTTTCTTTTTTTCCCCCACCATGCTATAGCTGCATTACTTGCATCTCTACATTAGCACGTTTTGTGATCGCAGCATGGCAAGCTTACGTGGCATGCCATGAAGAAATACATGTAAATCAGTATGTCTGCTCACCAAATCGCATCTGGATACACTGGACACAAACTGAACGCCTTGACATCCTAATATAAATCCAGCCAGGTTCAGCAGAACACAGATGATAGACAGCAGAACAAATAGGTTAGCCTGGAACAGCAAAACAAAGTTAACAGCAGTGGGAACAGGACCACGAACCCAACTCAAGGTACCTGTGGCAGTGCAAATCCCACTCCTAAACCAAAGCTGGGAACAACACTCCCCTTCTTTTCAAAACTCCCCATGACTTCAGTGCCCCAGGGTGTCTTATCTTAACCCACTCCAAACACCTTTGTCTTCTCTCTCTCCTTATTCTGCACTAGTTGTAATAAAATACATGCAACTATTGAAAAGTACAGGCAGCTAAAGGTTTTTCTGGAGTGCAAAGTATGATTTGCAAGCCGTCTGACTCCCACTGTATGTCATATCCTTCCACTGAGTTTACCTCTCAACACATTTAGATCAGTAGAGAAACCTGAAGAGGAAACATCTTAAGATGACATTCCTTCTCCATAGAATTTCCAAAACTACTTTGCAGCACAAATAAATGAAAAATATTTGTCCCAGTACAGTGAGGTCAGAGACACTTAAGGGACTTTGGTTATATGATTTTATTTCCTCCTGGCTACCAAAACCAGAACACCTCCGTTCATAAATTGGACAATACCTTCAGTTTTATAAACCATCTGAAAGACCAGCAATAGCAGGAGTAATAGAGTACTGGAAAAAGGACAAGCAGAAGCAGTGGATAAAATGAAGTCCTACTTTCATGTATGCCGTTACAATCTGCAATCTGTGCTTACATGAGACTTGGGATATGGATTTTAAACACATGTAAGAACTTTTCCTGTCGCAATTCATACCTGCAAAACTTTTCTGTACTTCAGGAGAGAGTACTATGGGTAAGACTACTACTTTAGAGACAAATAAAAATAACAGATTCTTCTCCTGACATGTTTAAATTTTAAGCACTCAATCCTACAAAGCAAGTATCAGGTCTTCAACATCCAAAAGAATCCTTGTTAATAAGTCTGCTCACTCAAATTCCTTTGTATCAAAATGGCCTAAATTAAAAATTCAGGCGATGGCAAAAAGTTGAGGAAGAGAAGGAGATCATGAGGGACACAGGCTCAGTTCTGCTCCAGATAGCTTTACAGCAGATCCAGCAACAAGGACTTCCTAAACATGCACAAAGACAGCAATTGCTTTCCAAATTAATTTAGCTGATGTACCACAGTTAGCTACCTAGGAAGCTGGACCAAAAATAAATCAGAGCTGTTGCACAAATTATGATCCTGTTTACTGAGGTTCAGGGAAAAATAATCACCCCTGAATGGACAAGAGCCAAAGAGCATTACTGTGCAAGCTCATTCCTTAAATTACAACATCTCATTACTAGTAGGTTTTACAGAAGCTTGACCATAACATTATCACACAAGGCAGGTTTTAACGTACAAAAAAAAAAAAAAAAAAAGAATTAAAGTAGCTATTAGTACTTCTCTGAAGAGGATTGGGACTATTTTGTGTTCGACATACTGAGAACAATCAATATTAAGAGGAACAGTATTTTCTCCTAGCTTTATAAATATCATAAAACCACAAATAAGAGGTTTTTAATGTTAGTAAGCACTCTGAGTGCCATTTGTTTTTCTGTACAAACACAGAATTTAGTAATTTTTTTTGAAATTAACTCCTTGCTCAGCACTCAAATGAATCAATACCATTTCTTATGCTTTTATCTACATTATCTCACTTACCCTTCTGATTAAAACTACTTTGAGAAAAAGAAAATTGGTAGACAGGGTTATTTCATACAAAAAAAGCTTTTCATTTATGTTCAACACAGGGCACTGTCAACTAGAAATTAGCCAGTTTTATAAGTGAAATAGAAGCTGTTTCAACATAAAACATCTTTATAGTACACATCTCAAGAAACGATATTAAGGAAAAAAAGAAGTACATCTGTCCTCTTTCAACTGATGACGAAATGGAGGTCCTGAGCAAAGAAGTTACTTGGCCAAAGTAATAAGTCAAGACAGACTTAAAGTAAAAAAAAAGGGGAGGCAAATTCACATATTAATTTTCTCCTTTGGTACAGAAGCTGCAATAGAAACAATCCAGTTTCTAAACTATCCAGCTATATAAAAAGTACATATAAAATCCAGATTCCTAATGTAATTGTCTGCAAAATCTTGAATAAAAATCACACAGATTTTTCTAAAGAAACATGTTAAAATCAAAGAAGAAAAAGGAAGAAAAGGAACATTATTATAAATATGCAAAACAAGGATGATAATTTTGACATTTATGTTCTAATAAATGCTACCATACAAAAATAAAATCTTGATCTGTTTTTTACTATATGTATAGTCTATTTTTGACTGCATAACCTAATATTCAGACAATCCCATTGAAGAGGCAGAAGATAAAAATAATTCTTCTACATACGATCTAAACCATTACCATGATCTGAACCATAACATACGCTACTACATACCCGATGGTGGACAAGAGAATATATTGTACTTTAGTGTCGAGAGAAAAAATCCTTTTTCTTTCTGCTCTACCACTGGTCAGCATTTTCACAGAATCACTGAGGTTGGCAGGGACCCCTTGAGACCATCAAGTCCAATCCCCTGCTCAAGCAGGGCCATCTACAGCAGGCTGCCAAAGACCACGTCCAGTTGGTTTTGAGTATCTCTACAGATGGATACTTCACAACCCCTCCGGGTAGCATACACCAGTTTTTGACCATCCTCACAGTAAAAAAAGTTGTCTTTTGCGTTCAGATGGAATTTCCTATTTTTTCAGTCGTGCCCATAGCCTCTTGTCCTGTCAGCAGGCACTACTGAGAAAGGTCTAGCTCTCTCTTCTTCATTCCCTCCCATTAGCTATTTATAGAGATGGAGAAGATCGCCCCTGAGCCTTCTCTTCCCCAGCTGAACAGTCCCAGCTCTCTCAGCCTCTCCTCAGAGGAGAGACGCTCCAGTCCTTTCATCATCTTTGTGGCCCTTCACTGGACTTTCTCCAGTATGTCCATGTCTCTCTTGTACTGAGGAGCCTGGAACTGGACATAGCACTTCAGGTGTGGCCTCACCAGTGCAGGGATCACCTCCCTCCACCTGCTGGCAAGTCTCTGCCTAATGCAGCCCGGGACACCATTAGCCGCCTTTGCCACAAGAGCACTTTGCTGTCTCACAGTCAGCTTGTTGTCCACCAGGATCCCCAGGTTCTTCTCTGCAGAGCTGCTTTCCAGCAAGCTGTTCCCCAGTGTGTACCGGTGCCTGGGGTCATTTCCCTGCACAGGCAGGACTTTGCATTTCCCCTTGTTGAACTTCATGAGATTTCTCTCAGCCCATTTCTCCAGCCTGTCCAGGTCCCTGTGAATGGCAACATTTGGTGTACCAGCCATTCCGCCCTGTTTTGTATTGCCTGGGAACTTGCTGAGAGTGCACTCTGACCCATTGTACAGACCATTCATTAAGATATTAAGCAGTATTGGTCCCAGTATCCACTCCTAGGGCACAACACTGCTGACTGGCCTCTGCCTGGGCTTTGTGCCACTGATCACAACCCTCTGGGCCTGGTTGTTCAGCCAGTTTTCAATTCACTTCACTGTCCACTCATCTAACATGTACTCTGTCAGCTTATTTTATAAGATACATTATCCTGCAGATGCAAATTTAGACATCTTCTCCATCGCTACACACCTACAAGTAAAAACAGGTGTTCCACTTTATCCCAGTGAAAGAAGATCCCACGCACAGGTAAACCAGGAGAAAAGTACTCCTCAACTTAGAATAAACAGACAAAGGCAAACATGGTATTTTAAAAGCCAAAACAGAGGTAACTAGTCTTAACTGCAGTGATAAAAATGGAAACAACTCAAATTATGGCTTTAGTTTGGCTCACAGCCCTTGTCTTTTGAGCATTAGATACACGTGGACTGTGAACAGCTGCAGAAAGTCTTGAGGAATATTTATATGAATTAAACTATAGGAAAGCAAACTGTATTCTAATGCTAGACACAGTATTTGCTAATGTCTTGCATGGATGATCTCTTCCAGGTGAAAAATCATCATGCACTTTGAGGACTCCGCAGCAGCATAAACTTGCATGATAACGCTCTGACCCTATCATTCATTCTGCATGGGCAGACTGCTTGTTGTCCTGCTGCTGCTGCCATTGAAGCTAATATCTAACACCAGAGAGGAATTGCTTTCACTTTAATATGCACACACAGGACTGATGTCCAAGCAGGCACTTAAAAAAGAAGAACATTTGCTCCACAATCATCAACTCTTATATCCATTTACATTCTACATATATACTTTATAAACATCCTTCTAGGAAAAGGCAGGTCAATGTATTAATTTTCCATATACACAGCAGCAATAGCAATAACTAAGCATTAATTATGGGACCTTACTCATTTTCTATCAGTTGTGAGAGCTATTTATTGTACCCTATGGAGACCTGCAACACAACTGTCAACAAAAAAAAGCCACACAGAAGTAAAAGACAAACTAATTCATTTAATAAAAAAGTCACATACTTCAAATGCAGCATTAAAACACCCATATGAATGCGAGAAAAGCTTTTTCAGCATAAAAATAAAAAATTAAAAAAAAATCAGAAGAGACCTGACTTTGACCTGATTATAAAGCCTAAAAGCCTCTCTAAAGACTTTTCACAGTCTCACACTTAAAAGCATATTTCTTTTTATTTGCTTAGACTGACTTTAAAACCTTTGTATGAATATCATTTATTGACTTAATGGCGGAGACCTGCATGTGAGCCAAGATGTTAACATTAAGCTATTTTACCTCTAAAATCCAGACAAACAGGCACTACTACAGTAATTCTCACCAAAGCCAAATGACTTTGCTTATTATGAAGTACATGAATAGGGAGAGATTTTTTTTGCAGGGTTAGGGTCATGATATGTAGCTTCTGTTCACAGTGCTTTATATTGTTATTAGCAGGGCTAAAATTTAAGAATGTCACTTCACTAGCACCAGAACTAAGTATTTTGGTCTAAACATTAAATTTTGGTTAAATCTATGCAAATTAGTCAAGGTGCAGATATCAAGAAGGCAGTAGCTAGCCCTAAAAATCTTTATTTTAAAGCTGCTGGGACATATTTCTCTTCTGATAAAATTTTTCAATTAAATAAAAGGTTTACTACAAATTTATTCTTCAAAAATTTACAAGGTTTTAAATAAATACTTGAGTTCCATAAACTTGTCTGTTTTCCAATGGAGATCTGTAAATTTTTGTCATAAAACCAAAAATATTAACACTTTTGAATTAAAAAAAGAAAATGTTTCTAACAAAAATTTCAAATCCTTATGTTACCACACTGTAAAACATGGCAAGAATCCAAACTGAATGACTCATGCTGAACATGCGACTTGGACATTTCTGACTCAAACCCCACAAACCTTTACGTGAAAGCTGACGACACGTATGAACACAAAAGCTGGCACGCTAGCTAACAGCAGAACCATAAAGCACTTGACATAGCTGAAAGCCAGAGTCACATTCACCCAGCCTGCGTCCACTCTGCTAATTTCTTGATCCCATGCATTTGCGGGTACCGAACTGCTCCCCAGCACTTGCAGCTGCCGCAGCTACACTCTAGCCAGCATAACAGCCTGGTGTCTTCCAGCATGCTTGCACTCCTGTCACTTTTCACGTGATCACAGCTAAATCTTCCCTTTAGTAGCAGAACCCAAGCACCAAGCAGCCACCAGAGATATGCTTAACTTGAAGTCTTTGTTACAGTTGGTGAAAAAAACCCAAAAAACACAAGCAGAACACCTCCTAAAAAGCACACTCTACAGGATTGCAACTGATTTGTATGTGGCTGGAAAGGAAAGGATGCTTCACTAGCAGAATGCTTCTGCATTCAGCAAAGCATGTATGGCTCCAGGCAACACCTGGGAATACAACATAAACTCACAGTGCGTTGGCCAGCCCAAACTGATATACAAGTAAGGACAGAGGCTAATACAGCAAGCATGGCCTATCAAAGATGTGAATTGCCCTCAATGCATACGCAATCAAACAAACAATGTAGAATTGATATACTTTCTGAAAGAAGTTAGGTTCCTTCAGTTAAAAGTAAGATTTAAAGCCCTATGAAAGGAAGGCGTTTAGGAGCAGAGAGGAAGGAACCAGCTTCTATACAACTAGAGAGTAACATCGAGCCCAGAACAGTTGAGAGTCAATACCCAAACAACTTGGGGGGGGGGGGGGGGGGGGGAGGGGGGGGGGGGGGGGGGGGGGGGGGGGGGGGGGGAGGGGAGTAAAAAGTTTCCCTTTCCCCATTAAATACAT